>JANSTT010012445.1:0-23524 GCA_026745375.1 Platyura marginata | reverse complement strand
TGAGTATTAAGGGGCGTTACAAACTCCGTACCAAAGTTATAATACCCTTCGATTAACATCATACGGGTATAAAAAGGTATGTAGCAAAAAGTGCTGTTCCAGACATTTACAGACCATTTAATTCTAAATAATTTACAAAAAATTTTTTTTTGATATTGGTAATAAATAAACAAATTGGTCTAACAACGAAAAAAGCTTCCAAAAAAAAAATTTCTTCATTTTCTCCAGATTTTCGCACGGGATTCTAAGGGGACTTTCAATAAATGATAGCGGAATATTTGAGGGACATATTTTGAAAAAGTTAGCTTTCTAATAGAGGTTTTTAAACGCTATTGCACTATATAAAATTGAATTTTCATGCCTAGACCATTATTATTACTTTACATAAATTAATTGTATGAAGTACCTAAAAGTTAAATATGACACTGAAAAACAGTCCCACACCATGATATTTCCACCACCCCGTGCCTCGCTGTGACCATTCAATATCGCCTATTTAGTCTAGTCGATGGTTTTTTTTTGTCTTCGTACAGTTGCCATTATATCTGAATTTGTCAAACTAAATTTGGGATTTTTTGCTAAAAAACACTTTTTTATATTTGAAATAGACTAATTTAAGTGTGTTCTTTCGATGTTTAGTATATAAATGTGATTATGGGATATGCCGTTTCGATGGGTTTCAACACGATAACGATCCGAATTACACATCGAATCTGGTAAATGTCCTGGGTACACTATTTTTCGGGAAACAATTCTTTACGAATAAATTTTTTCAACTTGTCAATCCGCGCGCGCCTGCATATACAGTGAAAACTGCCTAAGACGGAACCTCAAGGGACTGGAAATATTTCCGTCTTACACAGAGTTGATCAAAAATATTTTTTTATTCTTAATTTTTAATGTATGTTCATGTATGTAATTCATTTGGTTTATTGTTGTTTTGAATGGAAAGATCAAGAGGCTGTCTTAAACTGTTTTCCGTCTTAGACAGTTGTCACTGTACCATTAGATTAGATTGATTATTTGAATCTTCCTGGCTCTCCAGTTTGAATTTGAATTAATTTGTGATTTAGTGCTCGGTGCGCTTTTCTGAAAGTAGGTTCATGTTATACTTAAAAAATTTGGTTAAATATTTGTGGCGGCAATTCGTGTTATGTTTTTTTTTGCAGTGGTCAAAACATCACACCTACGTTTGTTTGATTATGAATTCTAGTATTTTATGTGTTTGCTTGAAATTATATTTTCAATTATTTGGTAAAACGTTTATTTAACAACAAAATTAAACGAGCATTATCTATTATCGGTGATTACCAAGCAATCTCAAAATATTCGTCTAATTTTTAGGCGGTTGTATGTAAGGATCCCATAGTATTTACCAAAGCAACTTAACCTCCAATTCTAATTCTTAACAAAATACTTTCTAGATTAATTTTAAATTTATAACCATTTTTATTACCTCAAATAGCACTTTATTTAATTCAATTTGATCACCACAAATGAGTAAATTTTGTTTATTATTTAACTCCATAATTTTGAATTTTAAATTTAAAACATCAAACTCTGGCACACATCAATTTGAATTTTAATGTCTCTCTCTCTCTCTAACTACATGCCGCGTATTTTACATCACATTTGAAAAATGTCTAATTTAAACATTAGAAAAACTGTGCAAATGTCTTTTGACATCTATAAATGACTAATTACGAATTTACATATACAATTCTTGCCACATCATAGTAAATATCGATTGTGGCAACACCAAACTACCGGTGCGGTTCGAAAAAGTCGAATAATCCGCCATTTGTCTTTCTGTGCGCTTTTTCTCGTGTTGGCTTTGTATCGCACGAATTTTCTAAAAAAGAATTTGCAGTTTTTTTTGTGGAAATTATCACGTTATCTTCATATATTCGTAACAAATAATCTGTTTACAATGGCTGATGAGAAAAAGGTAATTGACGGCATTGTAATTATTTTACTTTTTGAGAATGCACAAGTTCGGTGTTTTTTTTTTTTTTTGTGAAGGGGCGATTTGCGACGCCTTTATTGTTTTATGATTTATCGTGTCCAATTGTATCTGTTGTGGAGTATATCAGTGGTTTTTATAATTTTTTTTTTCTTCTATTTGAAATTCATATTTTTATAATAAAATTTAAATATTTAGCAGTTTTATTTAAAGTAATTTTCAAGTCACACTCCCTAACCTATAAATTTTAATTTGACTAAATATTTTAATACCAAATTCCTTTTTTTTCGTATAGTCTATAGACAAAATATTAATTTTTTTTTATTGCTTAAAATTTGTTCCCAAGTAGCTGGAATATTCCACCGTTATGATAAAGAAGGATGTCCTTGAGCATTTTTTTTGCCCTCTTTCGTTCCGCAGCACATTTTTTCCATTTTCTTTTTTTTTTTTTGTCTCAATATGTCATCATCATATCTTTTATGTATGAAAAATTAAATTTGCTGAGTACAAACTTTTCTATACAACAACAAACAATGGAATTCTGCGGATTTTTTTTGTTGTACATTTTAATTGAGACACCTAAACGTGGGGAGAACTTTTTTTTTTTGCAAATAATATTAAGAAGCTACATTTCCTAATTGTATAATTAAATTTGTTATTCGTTGACATAAATAGTAAATTAATTTTTTTTTTGTATTTTGTAGGATACCAAAGGATCCGAATCGGAACACATCAACTTGAAAGTTTTAGGACAAGACAACGCTGTTGTACAATTTAAAATCAAGAAACACACACCCCTCCGCAAGTTAATGAATGCGTACTGTGATAGAGCGGTAAGAATTTGAGTCTAGTTGTCTTCAATATAGAATTAATTTTAAAAAATAAGAGCGAAAGAGAATTCTCGAATATTCTCTCGTTCATTAGTTTTTGTGCGTATTACGGCGCTAAATGCATTTTGTAAATGTAAATACTCAGTCGTATGACTGTTGACCGTTCCATTATTTTATATAGTAATGGACTGTCGCTGGTCCTTTAGTATAGGCTTAGCGTCCATTTTTTTTTATAAATTGTGCCTTAATTATAATTTAATCTAAGATTATGAGCATGAGCGCAAAATGACGGCCAGCAGTCAACAATTTTTCAACGATAAATAAAATTTGCAAGAGTAGGAAAAGTGGCAAGAGGGGAGAGAGTTAGGATGTAAAAGGAGTATTGAGAAAAGAGGGAAAAGAACAAGAAGTAATGAAAAATAGAAATTGGTTATTTACTCTAAGAGAGTCTTATCTGCTGATGATGTCACGTGGAAAAGCATTCCATAGACTAGACGTACGAACGAGGACCGTACCCATTGAGGTGAGATGGCCAAATTAGATTATTCGTTTGACCGGGAAATACCCCGTTGTTATTAAGCTAAAAATGTCTACTTGTTAGTAAGCTTTTAGTAAGAAGACTTCAGTTGTAAGATTGAAAACGAAACAAGTGCACGCGTGAGAAGTCAACCAAATGTTGAGCAAACAAGACATCACCGTAATTAAAGATCGGCATGCTCAGGCTTATGACGTTTTTCTGGGTCGTCCTCTTTTGCGATCATCTTAGAAATTCCACTTTAGCGCTTCGCAAGCAATGTCATCCCTAGGTTTTCGAAGTGTATGTCCAATTTCAGTTTCATTTTCTTCGACGAATCTAAGAATCAATCTTTTCCGTATTTGTGATTCTCCATAGTTCTTCATTTCTGTTTCAACCCTGTTTGACCTCCTCTCGACCACCACTATACGCCGTACGGTACTTTTCACAAATACCTGGGAGTTTTCATGTTACAGTGTCGGTTACTTTCCGGATCTCGCAGCGCGTACAGTAGAATCGACAGGACAGTTAGTTTGGAAAATTCTCAATTTTTAGTTTATGGAGATTTGTGGCGCGTTCCAGACATTTCTTATGGCATTCCATATGGGTTTGTGAATTCTGTTCCTCCCACTATTGTTATTAGACTTCGAAGATAACAGCTGTTCCATAAAATATTTTTAAAACTGGAGAGAGGGGGGGTAAGAGGTGGTCCTGCTCGCTTCAATCGAATATTTATAATGGCCATTTTGGAGTTGAGTCTGGACATTTTTTGGCCAATTCTCTTAAATTCTCGAAATTTGTATTTTTGTTGTTGTTGTTGTTGCGGTCATCATCAAATAAATTAATTTTTTTTTTATCATTTACAGGGTCTATCAATGCAAGTGGTGCGATTCCGTTTTGATGGTCAACCAATCAATGAAAATGACACACCCACATCGTTAGAAATGGAAGAAGGTGACACCATCGAGGTATATCAACAACAAACTGGTGGTCGAAATTAAAAACAAAAAAAGAAGAAAAAACCGTAAAAAGTAAAAAAAAAAATAATTTTTTAATTTTTTTTTCTTCTGTGTATTTTGGGATTATCAACTTGGAAACACAAATAGCCCCACATGAAAAAAAAAAAACAAAAAAACCATTCTCTTCGATATTTAAATATAACTTTTTTTTAGCATTAAAATTACGGTTTTACTTTGTCTCTTAAAAAAAAATTACCAAAAAGAAAAACAAAAAAAAAAAAAATTGTCTGTAATAGAAAAATAGTCTGTGCCGATAATATTTTTGATTCAGAATTTTCGTGCGTTTTCTTTTTTTTAATTTTTATTGCAATTTAAATAAATGTGCTGCTAATGTAAAATAAAATTTTCTCATTAAATGTTCGGATCTTTTCTTCTTTTTTTTTCTTTTTGGCTTTTAAAGATTTTCCAGTTTTTCTCTATTACAACAATTTGAAACACTTAAGTTTGTATCAATTTTTCTTTTTTTCTTTTTTGGTTTTTTAAGATTTTCCATAAGTCAGGTGGGAGAAATATTTTATTTTTTTTTTTTTAAGAGAAGAGTTTTCTTTCCATTTTTTATTAGTTATTAAAACAATGACTTTGTATTTTTTTTTTTTATATAATTATAAATAATATGTGGATGTGCGGAGGAGAGCTGCAAATTAATATTGTAAGAAAACTACTAACTTAAACTTGATTTTAATTATGGCAATTAATAAGTAGAACATAAATAAATAAAAGAAAAAAAAAAGTTGTCTGATAAAAAAAAAATTGCGGGTTTTTCTATTTTCTATTTCGATTTTGGAATTAATGGGGGGAATGGAAGTGATATAAGGATACAGACAACAACAACAACAAAATGGCTGCCAATTAAGGTTTACCACTGCTAACCTCCGTAGTCTGTTTTTTTTTTTTTTTAGTTAAAATTTATCTGTGGCGTTTGGTATTGTAAATTGGCAAAATTAACAGCCCCCCTCCCTAACAAATTTTTTTGTACGTTATGGGACAGAACCCATACTAAACAACAGAAATTTCCACAAAAAATTAACAAATACGAAAAAAAATTTATTTATTGCAGGGAATAAGTGGACATAACAGATTATAGCAATTTGTTAACCCTTATAGGAGCTCCCATACTAATTGAAAATAAAATGGCAATTTTCTCGCAATTCTGATATGAAATTGAGAAAAAACTGTAAATAGAAAAAAGTTTTTGTTTTTTGTGTTGCATTAAAGGAGGTTACCATTTTTGATCAATCGTTAACCCTTATAGGACCCACCCATGCTAAATTACTTGAAAATTGCCATTTTCTCACAATTGAAAAAGGGGTGTGGGAAGGATAGGGGCGGGGTAGTTTTGTATGGAAACTATGTTAGCTTCGCTTAGCGGCCTTTTTTCTTTAAATTTGTTTTACCGGCAAGGAAGAGAGGGGAAAAAATGTCGTGAAAAAATAATCAACGAACAACAAAAATTGGCCCTGGACTCACTAAAGACTAAACAAAAACATAACAAATACAGCAACGACAACAAACCCATCAAACACAACAAATACAGCAAACAATTAGCACAGCAAACAATACAAATGAAACAAATACAATAAACATACACAAATCCATAAAAGAAATGTGAGAAAAAGGCCATTTTATAGTAATTTTTTATAGTGGGAGGGGTTGTCTTATAAGGGTTAACGACCATTTTTAAATTTCGATTGTATTTTATCCATTTCCAAGAACAAAATCCTTTTGCATTTTAACTTTTTTCCAAATTCATATAAAAAATGTGAGAAAAAGGCCATTTTATAGTAATTTTCTATGGGTGGGGCGGGGGCCCTATAAAAGTTAACGAGTAAATAGCCTACTTTCATCGCATTAGCTCCCATCAATGGTCTGATTGCACATGGAGGGTTGTTTGGTACAAAGGAAAGTGCGTCTCGTACAAAAATTCTGCGACCCTATTAAAATATGAATGACGTAACGAAAGTGTCTATCGCAAAATGTCTATTTTATTATTTAGGAATAATGTCTGACATAATATGTGAGAAACCTAAATAATTGATATTCAAATCTTCTTAAATTACAAGTTCAACTTACATTTTATTCGATTCCTCTCACTTCTCGATGGTTCTATGGACCCAAAAATACTTGACGTTTTCTCTCTCGGATAGTCGGCCATATTACATTGCAAACAAAAAAAACATCAAAATGCCTGCCTGCTACATACAGAATTAGCCATTTTGAAACATTTTCAATTCTATTGCGTAATTTATCCTCTCAGCGTCCCCAGGATGTAGTACAGAGAAAGTAGCCCAATGCAATATTCCTGGTATTTAATATACGAGTGGCGTTAGAGATTCGTATGAAAATCCTGCCGCTATCTATGAGAATGAGGCGATATTTGTTAGTAGCTAAAAATGTGATAAGAGAAGAATCATTTTTAAGGAATAAACGAACTTTGGGTCTCGGGTTCATTCTATTTGATGCGTGATATTCGTGAAGATTCGTCCGAAAAATCTGGTACCTGATAATTGAATAATCTGAGAACTTAAGTGGTTGAATTGATAGCTCCAAATGTCGACTTAGATGCTTTATTTCATTACTTTTCCTAAAATAATAATGGGGAAATAACTTTCGTCTACATTATTCAGCATAGCATCAAAATTAACGGATTACAAAAACACTCATACTTCCCGTTGTCCTGTATGACTCGCAGACATGGACATTAACCAAGGAACAAGAAGATCGTATTGGCAGAAAGATACTTCGTCGGATCTATGGTGCAACACAGGAAACCGGTATAAATGGTAAAAACGGCTGAAAATCATGAATTGTACCAACTATACGTGAAAAAGATTAAAGATTGGCCGTCTGAGATGGGCCAGGTCGTGTCGTGCGGCGGATTGACTTGCAACCCAACTGAATTAGTAATGATGAACAAACCTGATGGAAGCTAACCAGGGAAACCAATGCTTAGGGGCTGCTCAAATGTAAAGAGTCAGAATGAAGCCTCCTAGGTGGCGTAGCATATTATATTTCGTTTCGTCTTCTTCAAAACAGAAACGGCACGAGAGGTCAAGTATTCTCCCGATTATGTGAAGATGATATGTCAGATGGTAATAACCTGTAGATAGTTCAGTATAAATTTTGAGGCTGTTTTTGTGAAGCCTAAGTAGAGCTTGTCAGCAATTTATGTTGAGAATGCGAAGGTATAAACGAACATTGCGTGTTGTTGTCCAGGGATAGTTTCTAAGATGACCGGGCTCTAAATGTTCGAAATTGGAAATCGGAAGCTCAAAACCGAGAACGGTGGAAAGTAATTTTGGAAGAGGCCAATACTCAACAAGGGTTTGTAGGGCGGCTGATGATGATGATGAAAATAATGATCAAGAAAACCCAGTTTAGGATCTAATAAACATCTTATAATAAACCAATTTTATCTTAATAACTGTGGCACAATAATCTCCTGTAGGTACTGAAAATAGTTCCATAAATTGCACATAAATGTCTGATCAACAATTCAAAATATCCTCACGACTACTCCTCAAAATAAACATCGACTGCCGCTTTCGATCGTGTCGAACGATTTTATTGTTAACGACAACCTCATCGACGACACTTGTGTCCGGATGATGTGACGACACCTTCTCGGTCGCCGCATTCATTATGGCCAACATTTCGAAGGCCGTTCGTTTATGTTCTTCTGTCCATTTTGTTTGGAAATGTTTGGCCCCATCATCGATCGGGCACTCCATTTGTGGTACAATCGATTCTTTTGACGCGTGCAGTTCCTGTGGCTGGGATGATTTTTTCTGTTGATTATTGATGCTGAACAAATTGAACAGAGATTTTCGTTTTGTTTCACCAATGCCACCAATAATTTTCGATAAAGTCGTTTTCTTGGTGGATTTGCCGGATTCACCACCACTGCTGCTCGATGCAAGACTGCAACTTTTCCTAACACCCCGTTCCAAATCGTCTTTTGTATATTTTCCTGAGTTCGAATTGATCCCTTCATGAATCGACGGCGGAGGAATGTTCTCAATGTTTTGTTTCATCAAATTTTGCGGTGATTTAAATGAGACCTTTCGATGCATCTTTATCATCTGAAGATTTCTGTCAAAATCACACTTAGCTGCGGTCGGCATGACAATCGATTCATTCGGTTCAATTGACATTGTACTAGCATCGTAGGCAAGTGGGGGCCTCTTTCCAATATTCTTCCTTGGTGGTCTTGTCTCAAATCGCTTTTTCCTCAGACACTGATCGGCCTTGATCATTTTGTCTTTGGCTAATTTTTCCATATTTTCTATTTGCTTTTCACGCCTGGCAACGGTCACTTCACGACGGTTCAATTCATTCTCCCGGTCCTGCAGAATCTCTTCGCGACTTTTAATCGCCGATAAACGTTGCTGCAACGCTTTATTGAATATCTCCTGCGTTATCTCATTGGGATCGTCCAATTGCTTTGTCATATAGGCGGGAGGAGCCGATTTTTTGGACGAAATTCTCTGTTCGCCATATTGACAATTCTCCGGATCGGAATTGGAGTAATTTTGATTGAAATGCCTTTTTCGCGGTGATTGGAATAATTCCCGGCGCAGTTCATTGGTTGTGTCAATCCGATCCCGTAGATCGGAATCGGTTTTGGTGCTTGACATACTTGGACTTGGCGTAAGCCAATCGCTACTTATTGGTGTCGGTATTAATATGGGAAAGCTCATCTTTGAACCGATAATATTCGACGCAACCGTTGGATGATGTAAAATAATTTCAATTGTCGGTCGATATCCATGATCAACGCACAACATAAACGAAATGATGTTCTGCAGATCTTCCGTATAAATGGCGGGAATCCGATTAAATCGACCATCGGCAATATTTCGCGACAACATCTCAATATGTTTGCCCTGAAATGGTGGCATCAACGCACACAGTTCATACATCAAACAGCCCAATGACCAAATGTCGGATTTTCGATTGTATCGATCACCTTTTATCAGTTCGGGGCTCATATAGTATGGGGTGCCGACGACGGTTTGTGCAAAATTATCGTTGCCATGAAGGACACGGGCCAATCCAAAGTCACCCAATTTAATGTTGCCATCACGGTCCAAAAATACATTGGCCGGTTTAATGTCACGGTGCAAAATGATTGCGGACGTTTTGTGCGAATGGCATCCCTGGATGGCCTTCGACAATTGATACAGAACACGCCATACAAATTCCTCCTCAAAATGACTCCGTTCCATTAGGCATCGTTTAATCAATTTGGCCAAATCACCACCCTCGCAACATTCCATGATGATGTACAGCGTTTGCGTGTCCTTATTGATGATGTGATTAAAATACTGAACAATATTCGGATGGGTTAATTGTTTTAGAAGATTTATCTCCGAGATGAGTTGCTGTTTTTTATCTTCGTCCATTGCACTGTAGTCAATCGCTTTCCATACGAACAGTTTTCCGGTTAATTTGTTCTTGACCTTGAAACATGTACCAAATGTGCCCGTCCCCATTATGGACAGAACTTTGTAATCGATTAGTTTGGCCATCTAAAAATGTAATAAGAATTAATTGCTTATAGTGCGGTCCGTATAGATTTACAGTGGTTCTGCAGCATCTCTAAAGGCAACCGGACAATATAATTTTTTCTATAGGAATCTCCGAATGTATGACATGGAAAATCTGAAGAATTTATTGGTGACACGTAAGTAAAAGTGGTTCAAATAACCTTTATGGGAAGTGTGAGACAATTTTGCGATCTTAAACTGGTCCTTGGCTGGTTACGCATTTGGACCCAGCACCTTTCATTATAAAAAGTGTGGCTTGCATTTGCCTAGAATTCAATCGAAATCTCTGATAGCGGAATATTATCCCGATTATGATTAAAGTACGTTTTGATCTGTATAGCTTCATCCAGGTTTTATCAAAAAAAAAACTTTCAATTGAGATTTCTTCGGATGTGACATTAGTTTCAAAATGACGAAATTGAAGAAGCCCTAATAAATTGATTAGACTGCTCGACGGAGATGGAACTTAACCTATATGAAAGCTGCCTGTCTTCTTTAACATTATGTAATCATTTACTGGGCTAATCCTCCCTCAATATCCATACTTTGAGAAGCTAGGGAATGGTATGGAAGCGGCGGCAGATAGTTATTCTTTATACAAACGTTAATATGAGGACATGCTCTATCCCGTCCTGTCCCTTCTGCAGACCATTTTCACAATATTCAGTAAACTGAGCAGACGGCCGCCTGTTTGACTGTCTTGAGTCGATAATAATGAAAAAATATTGAGTTTCCACTCCAGACAATATAAAAATCTACCTAAGTACCTAATAAACATAAATTCTGAATTACTAATTAGCATATACAAATCAAGAATACTTAGTAAAATAATAGAATAGAATAAAATGAATTCTAATCCGTCCCTGATTACTACAGAACAAAAAAAAATCAAAAGAATACTTACAACAACAACAGGAACTCCGTCTCAATTGAAATGTATGTATGAACTTGACCAAAACACTAATTAAATAACAATTTTTCAACTTGCCAAGAAACAAGTTAATCTTTTGTCCATTTTCAAACCAACACAATTTCCATTATATTTCACTCTACTGGTCTACTGTTTACAAAATCACAACCAAACAATAGGGAACAACGAATAAATCTTCTTTGTTTAACTACACTATGATCACTGGATGTGCAGTGCATTCATTTTCGCTGAAGGCCAGGACAATCAATTTTTTACAATTTCCAAAAATTGCAGGTAAAAAAAATGATTTAAAGAAGATTTAAAGATCCCAACAAAAAAAAAACAAAAATGCTGCCTGTTGATTGGTGGGATTTGAATAATATTATTGTGTGCGTGGGTGTCCGAAAAAAAAAACAAAATTGACAGTTTATTTTATTGCCGCGCTATCTGCAAATGGAGAGCGTTCAATGACGAACATTACTTAAATTCGGAATTATTTCAACGTTTTTTTACTGATTTATTCAAAAATGTTCTTGTAGTGGCGTGGAAAGTGTCAAAATAAAAAAGTTTCGAAAAAATTTGTTTTCATGAAAATTTTCTACAATTTTCAAAAAGTATGTAAAAAATTAATCTTTTTTTAAAAATTGATCTTAATTTTCCCTGTGCACTATTAAGTTGAATGTCTCAAGTATAGAAGAAACAAAAATACTCCTTCAAATAACAACATAACCTCAATATTTTTGATTATATAATTGAAAATCACCTAATTTTAAGAATCAAACCAAAATAATTTTTTTAATTTCCAGTTACATGGCCATTAAACAACTGAGCTCTTGGCGTAAATATCGATCGGTCATAATATTCCCAACGCTAGTTCTATCGGCCATATACGCTGATTGGTCACATACGCAAAAGTGGAAAGCAGAACAGCTAGCCGCAAAGCAATCCATTGAATTAGTACAATAAAAACCATCAAAATGGTTTTAGGTTTTCTTGGCATTACCCGGCAATATGTGTGGTTTGCATTGCCAATGACCGGTTTTTGTATTGGTTGGTTTTTGGATAATAAAGAATCGGAACGAATGACCATGTATCGGGATAAGAGTGCATTGTATGGACGTGAACTGAAGAACGGCGAAGCACCGTCCTGGCCATAGGTTCAGTTTAGTAAGTTTTGAATATTTTTTAATGTAGCAAGGATTTAATAAACCAATTCACTATAAAATTTTATAGTTTTGGATAACAAATCTAAGATTATCAATTCTAGTTGCTAAAATACTGGCAGTTCTTAATGTGGAAACAAAAAATTGAGGACATTTCGGAAAACCAAATATTAGCCATGTTTATGATTAGTTTAACTTAAGGAAGATGTATTTCGTCCATAATTGCCCTGAGTGATTGATTTTTATTCATTTATAGCCTAAATTAGCCTAATAGCATTATTGTCTTTAAACTCTGCTTAAAAATACAGAGATGATCAAAAGTTATGATTCTTAGTATTCAGTCTTGCAGAAAAAAATGTAAAATGGCGCAATACTGTCTATGAAAAACAATTCTATTGCTATCCGCTACAGAGACCGACTTTTTTTACGTATTAAAATTAAACTCTATAAATATGCGTGCGCAATTTCCTGCAAATTCTCTATGGCAGACTGTTCCATTATGTCTACTTGTCTCTGTTTTTCATTCATTTGTTTTTTTATAACAATTTCGTGTTGGTCGTTCTCCAAACAGTGCTGCCCGAAAGTCCTCCGATAGTAAGAAAATACTACTATTTGGTCTTCGGTACTGCCGTACTACCCCCGAAGCAAAAGACTCCCTTTTTGTATTTCCAAATTTATTGTTTTACTCCAAAAAGTCGTCTTGTATATAAATTGTAAAGCTTTCTCTCTCAGATATATAGTTGACCTTTTTTTGGTTCTTCAACTTTTCAAACGATGCTGCCCCAAATACTGCTCTCGGGTACAAGAAATTCTTACTTTCCGAAAACATGAAACAACAGCACTGCACTACAAATGTTCAGTTCGTTCCTGATTCGTATTGACATTGGATTGGCTACATATAGAGATGGGCAAAGAGGTGTTGCACAATACAACACTTCAATAGGGTGGAAAAATGTATACACAAAATTGAAAATTCACATCAAATTCAACGCAAACCGTGTGCCCTAATCTGTAAATAACATTTGTATATATTTATTAGACGAACACGACCGACGACACCTATCGGGCCGAAAAAATATTTCTATTTCACTGTAATGCGTTTTTTTGTCTTCTTTCTATGATTTTTCGTCTTAATTTCACGTTACACTTATATTGCGCGTCGTCTCGCACTTATGCTGGGAGAAGTAAATGCATATATACAAAATGTCTGTATATAAAGCAGTGTGGTAGGTGGTACTTAAAACAATAGAATCAGAACCCAAAAGTCGCTTAAAAGATTAAAATGTATGCAGGGCCCTAAGAATAGTTTCGAATTATACGATCAATGTCGATTCAATTGATTCAGAATAAAAAAAAACATTTTTACACGCCACTGGGATTAATTTTTTTTCTTTAAAATTCAATTCGCGACATCCAATAATATTCCGCCATTATTATTTTATATATCGGTTGGTTTATTGTTGTTGTTGGATGCTGAAAGTGCTCACTTCTCACTATGCCCATCCCTGGCCCCATTGGCATGTTTTGTACCGAAGTTTTTGGTAAGATTGAACGCGAAATCGGGCGAGATTTTTAATCTTGCCTAAAACAAATTTGCACATTTTATTTTTGGGGATTTTGTGATTGGACATTTTGTTTTTGTGGATTTTGCATTTGAATATTTTGTGTTTGGACATTTTATTTTTGGGAATTTCGAGCCCAATCCAAATAAACAAAATATTTTCTATTTAAATTTATTATTTTTTTTTTATTAGCATTAATAGTGGTGGTGTGATGTAAATGATAAATTAAAATTGTACTTAAATCACGGCTCATCGTC
The DNA here is from genome assembly GCA_026745375.1 of Platyura marginata. Classification (NCBI taxonomy): domain Eukaryota; kingdom Metazoa; phylum Arthropoda; class Insecta; order Diptera; family Keroplatidae; genus Platyura; species Platyura marginata. The sequence goes on along the minus strand of JANSTT010012445.1, from coordinate 9,760 downwards.
ACAACAACACTGGATATTTCATAATTTTTCTAGTACTTTGTCCTGCCAATTTTCATTTTTTACTGCTTTTATGTACAATAATTAATTGAATTTAAATGAAAAACTTACTATTACAAAATCACTCTCATGAACATTTTGGATTTGTTTTTTTTTTTTTCTACAAAGGGATTTTTTGTTTTTGTTTTGTTTTGTTTCATTAAGCTTAACAATCAACATGATTAATTCCTAAATGTAATATTATTGCCATTATTTATTGGATCTTTTTTTTGAATATTTTTTTTTCTTCCATTTTTTTTTTGTTTTTTTTTGTTGTTTTGTTTTGTTTTATTTTATTTTGTTAACGCACAGTAAATGCAACTAATTTTTTTGTTTTGTTTTAAATTATCGATATTTTTAATTCTAAAAAATAAATTAAAAATCATTTTGCTGGACTATCGGGTAATCCAAGTATATCCTCAACGAATGCCGCCACATTTGTTTCCATTGTTATATGTTCGACAATGAATGGATGCTGCAATAGTTGATCGTAGTTAAGACGATCTGTAAATTTTTTCTGTAAACATGAGGCAATGAAATTTTCAAATGGTTCGGTAAATTTGTTTGGTTCCAGTCGTGGTGGATCGTCTTTGACAACCTGCAAGAAAAAAAAACAAAAAAAAAAACTTTAGTTGAGATACCCGACCAAATGGCTCAGTGAATGGAATTGCTGCCTTTGGAGCGGAAGGTCGGGAATTTAAGACCGACTGGTGTGAATGGCACTTAAAAACAGTTTAATAACGGCAATCGTCTCAATGGCATGATGTAGACGCAATGTCTAACCTAGAGCTAGAGGGCAAAGAAATTTAGTGTATGTGTGTGGGGGAAGCTTCACATATCTTGGAAGCATTTGTGACTAACAAAGATGTCATAACACGCCGACCAAAGATGTCATAACACGAATTAATAGTTAAATCCGCTTTTGGCCAACTGAACAATATAATGTCAGGTCAGACCAGATAGCAATAAAGACCAAGCTACGAATTTTCAATCCAAAAATTGAATTCCGCACACAAATATTTATACACAAATGTCTGGGACGAATATTGAAAATATGGTGACCGGACCGTCAATTAAGATGCAAAAATGGAGCTGGATAGGAAATACTCTCCGTCAGCCAAACATTTGGATATCAAGGCGGACTCTTCCCTGGAACCCATAGTAAGTAGTAATTAGCTCAAAAGTAACGAGCATTTGTAAGGTTTTCCGTAAAAAAAAACACCTCAAGAGCTCGTCATGTGTCAATTGAGATAAATGGAACTGGAGAATTATACAATGGGGCTAGGTTGGCTTCTATAAAAAGGATGTCTAAAAACTAGGGATGCTAGAAAAACTGGTGGCCTTAGGGACTTGACCTTCTTCGGAAGGGATATTGAAGTTATTCTAACTTAATTGGGATACCTATTCTGGGTTATTTATTGATGAAATGATATTTTTCGAATCTTCAGATAATGTGGCTCAATGAACTACTCGGTAAACAAGTGTAGAGCCTCCTTTGTAGGTGGAAATCTAGGGGGCAAAAGTTGCGAATAAATTTGAGCTAAAAATTTCGGTGATTTTTATCATTTATCTAATATTACTGGGTTACAATTACTCAATGTTGTTCCATCAACGCAAATCCCTGGTGTCGAATGGCATTTAGTGGAAAAAAAAACCAGACAACTTTCGATTTCTTTTCATTTTGCACTGATATTACGGTACAGAAAACGACCAATTTCTATCACCACCTTCGTTAATAAATTCCAAATAAGGTCCCCTTCTAGGTGTAATTAATTTAAGGAATTCCTATCCAGAATTTTAATTTTAACTGACGTTCTGTGCTCCCTGGACAACTTGTATATATACGAAAACGAATTAATTGGACATTGTTTAGTGCAATTCTTGGGATCCGTTGTGATTCAAGGAGAGAACAGAAGGAGATACAGTTCTATCCCAGCCAAAAAATGACTTTTACATATAAAACGATCTGAGACAGTCGATAAATTGGATAATTTACGGAACAATACCTGTTTTAATTGTTCAAATGGAGTTCCCCATGTATTGTACGGAAATTTTCCGGTAGCCATTTCAATCATACTAATTCCCAGAGACCAGACATCTGATCGTATGTCATATTGACCAGGATTCCCTAAAAAAAATTAAAAAAAATTAAAAATTATTCTAGAAAATTCTGGACAAAAATAAAATACCGGAAGGATCAATTCTTTCAGGAGCCATATATGGTTTACAGCCAGCGTCTATAGTTTTAGCAACCGAATCAACCAAATAGCCTAAAAATAAAAAAATGGTGAGTGAATGGGAATTTTGAAGAACACTAAATTAGGAAACTAACCTGAAATGCCAAAATCACACATTTTTACTTCACCTTTTCGATTAATTAAAATATTCGATGGTTTTACATCTCTATGAATAACCTTCAGATTGGCATGTAAATAGTGTAGAGCATTTACTACGGCAATGGCAATCTAAAAATAAGGGCAAAGTCTTAGTTTAGAAGCAAAAGAGTAGGGGTGATTTGAACAATTTGCACACATACTTTGCCCAAAATTTCTTCGGTCATTTGACGATTATTTTTGAAAACTTTCGGATAGAATTTGTCTAAACTTGTGTCCATCACTTCCATACAAATCCATACGTCACCTTCACGAAATAGTGCCCCATAAAAATGAACTGTATACGGACAGGCACTGGATCTCATTGAAATGTCCAAGTCCATTAGAAGACGTTTCTAAATATTTCAAACATTTTAAATTATGGAATTTCAATTGATTGAGATTCATACTTGTTCCTGTGTATTAACAGTGGCGGTTATTCGTTTTACTGCCATAACCGTACCAGTTTGACGATGTCTCATTTTTTCTACGATGCCATATGCACCACGTCCTAGATCACAGATTTTTTCCAAATCATCCGCTTCCACAATGAAAGTCTTATCATCAATTGTTATTGTTGTTCGTTTGTCAAGATTGTGTGGCGGGGTACTATCCGTTCAAGGTAAAAGAAAAGAAAACAAAAAAAAAATATATTATCAATTGGATAAGATATAAAATGTATTCACTTACACAGCCGGCGGCATCGTATCTTCATTAACCTGAATTTTGAGGTTAGGTCGACGGCGAGACATTTTTCCAAATTATATTTTCTACTTTTTTTTGGGGGGGGAGGAGAGGGGACCACTACAATAAAACTAATCTGCCTTTTAAAAAATCAACACACAGACACACACGTTGCACAACAAAACGAACTTAAAAATAAATAAGAAATCGTTGATTAAATATCAATTTAAATCATTTTGCATTTTGTGTATTAGGGAAAGAAGGGGCACTCGAGATAACAAAAAAAAAAAAAAAAAAAATTTAATTTCTCGCCTTTTGTTGAATCGACCGGAAAGAAATGTCCGTCCAGCACTAAACTATTGGACGATGACGGTAATTAATGGTTTTGCATTTTAAAGCTTAAATTAAACGTTTTGAATGACTAAAAATTAATAAAAATTAACTATTTGTGACAGCAACAGGGAGAAAAACTTTTTTTTGTGTGCGGAAAATCGTTGACAACCGAATCTGTGGAGAATTTCGATGCATGGTTTACAGAGCAAAGTCTATATTGAAATGTTCAGAGATTATATTGAAATTTGTAGATTTTATTATTTAAATAGATTTTTTATAGTAGCTTACATTATAAGATGGTATGTGGATCCTTTTTTATATCAAATTTGTCGAAAATCATTATTATAAAATAAATAAAAGTGGTTCCAATCATTAGAATGGGTTTAAATTAGACGGCCATTAGAAAATTTACTGTACAAATGGCAAACATTTAGAAAGAGAAAAGAACATGGTGGATTAAAATTGATGTTTATTAGAGCGAGAAAATCGTTTTTATTGGACTACTGTCAAAATAAAATAATTTTCTGAGTTCTAGAGTTTTTTTGTCAATAAATATTTCTGAAAATTAATATTATTTGTCGCTTAATGTTGAATACTTGAATACGGTAAGAGATCAGGGGATACCCAAACACTGCACACCACTCTAATGAGTCTAATTCTAATGTATTGAATCAAAATCAAAAATCAATCCTTTCGTTACCATATTGCCAGTTAATCCTAAGTTATTCCCAGAAAGTTGATTAATTCTAAGTAAAAACTATGACGTTTCGGAATCTAACCGAAGTATTTCTAATCATGAGAAATAATGCACTCCACAATCGACACATGTATGCTGAGGATCGTGTAAGTCTAAATCTAAAGTAATTCACTGTATAAAGTTGATGAGATTGTCTGTCTTTAATTTAGCGTGGCAGTGACAGTGAAAAATTGCTGAAAAGAACATTGCACGATGCCGAAGAAGGTCTTGAGTTGCGTGACGATTGTGGCGCTCCACCAGTTTGGCTGGATAAGCTTGAGGAGGCCCAGTACATAATATCAAAGTAAGTAACACTGCACAGTCCCCATTCATAATTGTTTATTGATTGATTTTCGGTTTTTACCTCAAGGATAAAAACGAAATTAGAAGAACTTGCTACACTTCAGGCAAAACATTTGCTTCGGCCAACGCTTGATGATCGATGTGAAGAGGAAGAACTAATTGAGGAGTTAAGTCAAGATATTTCCAAATTAATTTCGTCAACGCATCGTCATATTCAATGTATTCGATCCAGCTTAGGTAGCGGTAAGTTATTTGTCTATTATTGATTTGTGACGGAACTCTACCACCTCTAGTTTTTAATTACATTAGGAAACAAATTAGAACAACGATTGACGAAAAACGTCGTCACCTATCTACTGAATGGACTTCAAGAAATTAGCAACAAATATCGCTATAGCCAGAGCAACTATCTGAAGCAATTGAGTTCACGAGAGGCCCGCTCCAACGTTTTCTTTGAACCAACCGATTTCACAACAATCGATCTGAATGAAGAATCTAGTCAAGTGAAGAGTAACAATGCGGTCGAGACGTTCGATAATTTTCTGGTGCCAAAACCAAGCACCAGCTATATGACCGATACGGACGAACAAATTGATCAATATTTTCAACAGCCGGTTGCATCGAAAATGACCCAACAGCAGCTACTACTGTTTGAGGAGGAAAATAGTAAAATGGCTGAGCACCGAGAACAGGAAGTGACGAAAATTGTCAAATCGATAATTGATCTGAACGATATATTCAAAGATTTGGCAAGTATGGTCCAGGAACAGGGAACGATTTTAGATAGAATTGACTATAATGTTGAACAGACACAAACACGGGTGGCTGACGGTTATCGGCAGCTACAGCGGGCAGAAGTTTATCAACGGAAAAACCGGAAAATGTACTGTATTCTGGTGTTGGCTAGCGTTACCCTGTTCATGATGGTTTTACTAATCTTTATGAAGCTCTAAGACACCTATTTTAGTCCAGTTCAATTGATTTTATTGTGGTGTATAATAAATGTTGTATATATGCAAAAAAAAGAAGATAAATAAATTACAATCTCTCCGAAATTCGTGAAGCTACTGATCTCAAATTTCCATACACTTTACTAGGCGGTGAACCTAAAATTAAATTACAAATAGCCCTTCTGGCTAATTGAATATTTTGATAGCTTCCTAAAATGTGTATTTTCCTATCGGCAATGACAATACGAGTTTTGGTGACATTTTCGATCGTAAACTTTGTTCGTCCACCTTTTCCAGCTATTCGACCGACGGCACGACTTTCATGATCACCCTTCAGCGTTTTCACATCTTTAACATCAAATGATTCCACAAATAAATCTTCCAGACGAAGCAATGCCAATGCATCGTCAACATCAAATCCGCACAAAAATGCCTTAACAAAATCGGCACCTTTCTGTAAATTTGAGACGTCCGTCGTTTCGGGACTGACACGTAACTCAACTTGATTTATTTTCATATTAAAACGAATTTGTAAATGAAGATGTTCAACAATTGGCGTGAATATCTTGAGCCAATTCTCTTTCAATGGAGTATATCTAAATGGAATTTATAATTAGAAATTGATCTCACAGTTAGGTCAGGACAAAAAAATGCCCAATAAAACAAACCTATTAGGCGGAACTGGGATTTTTCTCAATTCCATACTGGCGTGTCGTTTCTTTTTGAATTTTTGTTTATTTTGTTTGACATTACCCTCAATACCGGTCACCTCATCAATGACCATTTCATCTCCTTCGCTAATTCCACGTTTTTTTGCATTGTTTTTTTTCGTCGGTACCTCCAACAGATCGGACTCCGGAAAAAAATTGTCCGTACTCACATTGATCGTATCCGTTTCCATTGTCTGTTGGGAATTTGTTGTACGGTGAAGCTTAATAGGAACAATTGTTGCACCTTTAATATTCAAATTTTTGGTTTTTAATGGTATTTTGGAAAATTATTGATAATTTGTACCTCCACACGTGCAAAACACCAAATTTAGAAGAAATGTCAGTTTTTCAGCGTAACCAACATGACAAAAAAAAAACGATAAACATTTTGTAATTGTACGGTTTCGTAAAACCATTCAATTTATTATTATTGGAAATTAAATTTAAAAGGCATTTGACAGGACATATTTTTCGCGATAAAACGAATCTGTTTTCTTATTCAATTTTGTTGTTATTCATCAAGAAAAAATTGAGAAAATTGCCTTTTTTTTCTTCTTTAAATTAGCACCTAACCCTAAATATTTTTATGACGAAATAGCATTAACATTGTAAGACATGCGCATGAGAGCAATTCCATCGTCGAAGGAAATAGGATAAGTTAATAAAGTGCGGTTATGTTTAGGTGTTTTTTTTAATTTTATAATTAGTTTTATTTGTTTCCGACACACTGATCCCCCCAAAGGACGTTGGTGATTAAAAGTGAATAAGAATCGTGTGAAGTGAAACAGTTACGAACGAGCATCGATGCACGTGGCCGACGTAAAGGTAAATTATGATTTTTTTCTATTTATACTTTTTGCTACCGAAAGGAAGCCGTTATCAATTCCTAAACGGGTAGCGAAAGCCAACAGACAAAACAACACAACTACTGGCTCTCCCTTAATTAGTTCTAAGTTTACAATATTTAACATAAGAAAATTGAAAATACTTATTAACAAAAAAAAGGGTTTTTTGCGCGCGCTTTTCTGTTAGCAAACTCTATGCCTATGGCTACGCAAAAAACCTACGTTTTGTTAACAAAAATTAAAATTATATTCTTTTTGTTGTTGACATATCGCCATACATAATTTGAACCTCCACTGGAGGGCAGGTGAGTAGCGCCATCCAAAAACATCCAGAACAATAGTTGATAAGGGCTCATCCCCCACTCCTCCGATCACTTTTAAAATATTTCGACATTTATCATCGATACAAACTTTAAAACCCCCTGGAGGGCAAGGGAGGGGCGACAAGAAGTCCCTCATAGAAACATTGGTGGGGGACCCCTTTCTATCGTTCCCCACCACCCTCTAGCTCGCTGCAGCCATAAAGTAAAGTTTACCCTTTCTTTTAAGAAAATAATAAAGAATTAAGTTTTCAAAAGAAAGACATCTTGGCAGACACTGAGATTGTTGCAGATTATTCGTCTAGTTTCGTATAACGGACACCGAGCTGAGGTGAGGGTGGGTGGTGATGTGTGACATTGATGGAGGTGGTTCCCCCCCGACCAACGTTTCTAAGGGGACTTTTTGGCGGGGGCGCTTTTCCCTCCAGGGGGGTTTAAAGTTTGAATGATATGTCAAAATATTTTCTTTTAATTTGAAAAGTGGTGGGGCATGATCCCTTACCAATTTTTTTTCCGAAGTTTTTGGATGGTGCCCCTTCCTTGTCCTCCAGCTCGATGTCCAGTATACGAAAGTTTCACTGATTATTCTACAAAGATATATGTACATATAGAAAGATCAGTTTGTCAGGGCAACCAACCATTGTACAGGCAACTTCCTGAAAAAACAAGAATAGGACACAGATCTTATGCTTTTTGGGAAAACAATCACAAGAAATACACATCATTGGTCTATTGGTCCAAAAAGACCATAATTAGTGGTATCGGACATCTATAGATTTTGAGTAGATAATATATAAGGAGTGCGTATATCTATCATGAAATCAAATACGTACACAACGTTAGCTGCAGCTGTATGAGCGGATGAAAAATTCGCCATTTTTATATACTTAATCCAAAATGACAGAAAGAGAGCAGAACTTATTAAGAGCACTTCTTTCCCAAGAGAAATAATGGCGGCCATTTTCTAATAATCTGAACCGTACTTTTTGTGCCTAAGGTTCCTTCCTCTGGTTTCGTTTTGCTTTGTCTATTCTATAGGCTTCATTTGTGGCATTGAATTCAAATAAGAAAAATATTAAGATAAGAAAATTGAACTAAAACCATTTATTTTACGTTATTATTTACTTCCTAGGAGATTGCGGACTAAACCGAAGACCAATACATAATATCCATGATATGATGCATCATTTTAAGATTACTGATAACAATAAAGTAATAAATAAATAAACCAAAACTAATTTGGGTAGATATTCACTATTGATACATAAACGGAAGTTGGAACGAGAAACATTCAAATCAAAATCAACTGTAATATCCAAAACGATCATATTTGTGAAGCTGTCTCTAATCTAGATGGTGCATTGAGACTGAAAGGTGACAATATACTTATTCACTAATTAATTACGTTTTCTAGATAGTGACAGAAAGAGAGAGAGAATCTTATCAATCAATGTCGATCCATATAGAACGGTTTATGTATGGTGGAAGAACAAAAATGTATTTCTATTTCATAGCAAATATCGAACCGAATACAGCAACCATTTTTTTTTGTGTAGAGATTCAGCCCAAAATTATTCTTAATAAGACCTAACGATTAATTGATTGTCAAATTTCAGCACATATCCAATTCATAATGAATACCATGGCCTCAATACTGTGTAGACTGTAGAGATATTTAAAAGGATTAACGTTTTTTTTTCACAAAAAATGGAGGGTGAACGTTGTTGAAATGATGTCGTTGTGAAATTAAATTAGAGAAAAAGATTGTAAAGAATTTGGCCGCCATTTTTTTTTTAATATTCTCTTTGTTTTCGCATAGGACATAAAAATAATTTAATTATGGGTACCTTAACTAATGAAAATAATTCTTCAACATCAAAACAATAAAAAGAAAAATACATTGCGTGTTATATCAATTCGTCTATAGATCTACATCTACATATATATAAAATATATAACTACCTAGTAGCTACACTACCAGGGTTGTTATACCATCGTATTAATGGTAGGATATTTTGTACTATGGATATCCTTTATAAAATTCCGTTGCTAAGTGACAACAATATGAGTTAGTTAACATAAACAAACAGTATGCCAGTTGACAGCCGCAAAAAAATAACAAAAAAAATTCATTTCCAATCAAAACATTATTCGAAACGGTTTTGTTAGTCCCCCATTTGTGTGATTGTCCATTTTTCTTTTTTGTTGTTTCATTTAATCTTTAAATAAATTTATTTTTTACAATTTGTCTTATAGTCTGTGCGTTGGATTGATTGTCTTAAACTTAAACGAATGTTTTAAGAAGTATAAATATAAAAATCGTTGATTTGTTTCTTTTTTGAATAATTGAAAAGTGCGATTGTTTTTGAGTGAATTTCCATATACCTACATATGTAGTACAATTTATTGTCGTGATATATCCTTCCGTATGGATGTGTGTATGTATGGAATAGTTTTTTTTTTTGGTCGAT
>JANSTT010012444.1:0-71270 GCA_026745375.1 Platyura marginata | reverse complement strand
GGGGGGGGGGGGGGGGGGGGGGGGGGGAAGGGGAGGGGGGGGGGGGGGAAGGGGGGGGGGGGGAGGCGGGGGGGCGGGGGGGGGAAAGGATGTGGGAAGGAAGGGAGAAGGGTGTGGGAAGGATGGTAGAAGGGTGGAGAAAGGGTTGGGGAAGAGTATGGGAAGGGTGTGGAAAGGGTGTGGGAAGGGTGGGGGGACTTACAAACAGCTTTTTTTTATCTATCCATTCAATTTGATTATTTCATATCAAAAAGTTTTATGAGCGAAAATAGTTCCCGCAAAAATCGCATATTCGAAATTCGACAATATATAAATCTCAAATCAGCTATTCATTTCCAAACCAAGTAAATAAAGTTTAATACTCGGATGCTATAGATCTAAACAAAAAAAATTAAATTGCAGACAATATTTTTTTATTATTTATTATTTATTTAATCACATTTCACAATTGCGAAACAATCGAAAACCAATTTATATCTCAATTCTTTATTTATTTATTTATATTTCTTTTCATGTCTGATGACTAACTCCAAAGTAATCGATATATATATATGTATGTACAGTACATACTTAGTTTGTTTGAAAGACTTGGCACAAGTTAATATTTAATTTCATTTGGAAGTGAGATTGCTCTATACCAAACATATTCGAATTATCCTCTTTGGCATTTTCTTTAAGCTATTTTCTAAGTAAAACTATAGAATTATAGGTAGACTAGACAGACATAAATATACTTGTATAGTAGATAGGTAATGTTCGATAAATCCCGTCATTCACAGTTTTCACCAGCCATTTAGATTTAGATTTTTTTTTTCATTCTTTTAAACGTTATCGCCTAGAACATTTGCACAGAATTAGCAACCATTTAATGTAGAGATGTCAGTAAAACAATGTCGAGCAAAATACAATTTCCGCACGACATTATTTAAAGTAAAAGATTTTCGGTTTCTATCTAATGCTTATTTGCTGGGTGATATATTAGAAAATGGCTCTTCGTTGTTTCTGTCTTATTATTCACATTATTCTCAAGAACACAGCAATATTGTCTTCTTAACTAACTAAATGCATTTGACTTTAATTGATATTACGGCTGTGGCAGTTTAAATTTAGTTTTGAATGACTTTTTGTTGACTCGGTTAAGACAATTTCAAACAAACAAACAAACACATATACATATATACATACGTACACATACAAACATATAGCATATCGTTCGCATAGCAATTGAATTTTGAAATAATTTTCCATATGCCGTTTATGGAACATCGATTTACATATTCCAAGTCGATAAGCTATATGGGAATGGGATACATGTATCCCATTTTGATCATATACATAAATTCAATGTATGTACATATATGGAGGAGCCTCCATTGATACATTACGATGAGAAAATCCTGTATAATATATGGGTTTTATAATAATATATGCGATATGGTTTATGGGTTATTGGGATGTGTTGAAATAATTGATTAGAGCGATTAAAATTTAAATGCTTTTTTGATTTAATTAAGTCTGCCTTGAGATATTGATACCATACATAAGTACTATAGTAAGACGTACATAATATATAAGTGGTACGATATTTGAACTCTGTTTAGCTTTAGATGCAGTGGTTCTCAAAGTGTGTTCCGCGGAACGCTTGAGTTCCACTAAACAATTCAAACAGTTTTGGCGGTCAAATTTCATATCGACGACACTACTATTTTTCATGTGAAGGGATATATTTTCCACACGTTTCCTCGAAAAAATAAACCACAAAAAGCTAAAATCTGTCAAGCTTTTGCAACTGTGTAAAGTCTCCATAAACTAATGCATATAAGAATTTCTTTACTTTTTGATTGTTAAAAATCGGCGCCGATGCAATTTCGGTCATTCTAATGCTGTCCATAGGCTACTGTGCCTTTTTATTCTTAAATGTGACTGGTGCGCATTAGGGTTTAGGACCTTTTCTGAGGGTTCCGCGATCAAAATAGTTTGGATAACTCTGGTTTAGAGAGATGGTGGCGGTCTGGCGCGGTGTCTCATCGACTTCATTAGACATTCTACTATTTGTTTACTTAAGTGATGATTTTAATGATTGTCGATAAAATTCATGACAATATTAATAGTTTAATGGGGAAAAAATGCCTTTAAAACCACTTTACAACTATCTGTTGCATTAAGAGCGTTTTTATTTCAAATATTTCTGATAAAAAGAAATCTCCTAACTATGTACATATACAGATATAGAGCTCATGTGGTTTTCTCCAAACTAAGTTGTAGAAATTAAATTTCTTTTTCATAATGCTCCATAACTTACAATATTTTTTTATCTAAATTTATTTTATGCATTTATCAAAATAAGTCCAACCATGTACAATAAAAATATAGACAAAAAAAAAATCAAAGACAACAAAACGATAAAGCTAAAGGCTCACTTTAAAAAAAATTGGTAGGTACTTGAATCAATTTAAAAAAACAAAAAAATTCTAGAAATGAAAATTGTGGCTAAGTGCCAATGGGCGTTTTTATCTCAAAATCGACCCATGACTCTCCAAGTCGAACAAATTCGTTGACTCCTTTATACCATAAATAGAAATTAATGTGGCTAATTAAAATGTTGGGCAATTCTTTTTTTTTTTGTATTTTGGAAGACATTTTTACATATAATCGACCACAATTTTGTTTATTTGCTTAGGCAATTTTCAAAATCCTAACTCATTTGGAAAGTTAATTTTTCATAAAAAATAATAAATTTTTTTTTTAAATCTTTTGCTTCTATTTTGAAATTTTCAAAATTTTTTTTCGTATTTTCTCCACGAATTGAGAGTTTTGCAACCAAAAAAATAAAAAAAATGCAATAAAAATGATGAACGCACAGATCACTCGCTCGTTGTCATGATAACTTTAGAACGTGTTGAGCTATTTTTTCGTATTTTTTTCCAATAAATGACAAAAATTTTGAAAAAACTGTTTATACAAAAAAGTTTTTATTGCATAATAGAAAAGGTTACCATTTTTGATGCACCGTTAACCCTTATAGACCCACCATACTAAATTACTCGATTTTCTCCCAATTCTTATACATAAAATTTAAAAAGTGTAGGGGAATGGAGGGGGAAAGATATTTGTAAGTGTAGGGAAGGAGGGGTGGTTTAGTTAGTTTTACTTAGCAGCCTTTTTCTCTTTAATTTAATTTTGTTTGTTTTAGTTATGGCTAATTAAATTTCGCATTTTGGAAGACATTTTTACATAAAATCGACCACAATTTTGTTACTTGTTAAAAAAAAGAATTCTTTTTTAATCTTTTTTTTAGACTTATTTTTTGTAAATATTTGAATCTTGATATTTTGAATAGTCGTGAAATGAAAGTTGGGACAAATGGTTTTTTGTTTTTGCTTTTTTGATGAAATAAACAAAATTTTATATTTTTCAAGGAGTTTTTATGGAGAATCTATGTATATCTATCGAGGGCTTATATTCAATACAATGTACATATATGATGGACACTATTTCATTCACAAATAAACGTCAAAGACAAATAACAAAAATGAAAAAAAGGACTAGAATTGAATTTTTTAGTTGGAAATTAATATCAATGTCAATGAATCAACAATGTAGTTGTAGTCATTTAAGAGTTTGAAATCAAAAATTCATTTTCGTCAAAATTACAGATAGACAATATTGAATATAAGGCCCTTTAAGGATTTCTAGTGATTTCTCACACATTACTATTAAAAATGTCCATTTATGAACACCAAAAAACTATTTTTTTGCTTTATAATCGAAGATACAAATAATAATAAAAAAAAGTCTCTCCAAAAAATGGAGTTTTCATAATAATTTTAAATAGCAATAAAGTAGAATCTCGAAAACTCAAAAACCTCGAAAAGTTAAACACAATTTTACTTATATTTTACTAGTATGTTGATTTATCAATATTTTTGCTTAAAGTAACACATCCTCTATACTCTTGAAAACTCGAACAGGGATAGAATTATTCTGTTCAAGTTTTCGAGATTCTACTGTATATAGGATATAAATTAAATTGTGACCTTCTATTATGCAACCCTAAATCCTATAAAAGTTCAATACATGCTTAAAATCTATGGGTGAAGAACACAGTCACACCGCCAACCAGTAAAACTCAAAATTAAATCTGAACCACATATGGTCCAATGATTAGGGGTCATTGTGGAATCGATAACATTCGATAATATACGCAATTATCTATTGGAAAACAATTTTATTTATTATACATTCCATATAACTGGCTATGCCAAATAAACCAGAAAACTTTTAATCAACCAAACAATAGAAAACCATTTATTCGATCCGTAAGTGTTATGTGTGTGTCGCTCTCTCTCCCTCTCTCTATACTATCATATACTACACTACCACCCTATACCCTACTGCACAAGGACAATAGAACGCAAATTCAAATCGAATCGAAACTTCAGGATATAACTAAACAATACGAATATTTCCTGACACATAAAGTTTATCCCCTTATTGTTCCTCTTTCTCTATATCTATATTGAATACATTATTGGCTGATACCTATATATAGATATAGAGTCCCTTTTAACTTTTAAGCACCTTTGATCTGTCTATGAATGTGTAAAGCAGCCAAAAATAGCTCGCCAATATATATACATATATATCCTTAAATGTCCCGACAAACCCCTAAATAGTAATTTATCATCTGTACACACATACATACAACCACACAGTGATAGCAAAACTACAAGTACCAAAGTACCTACATTCATATACAGATGAGTGGAAACTATGGTCATTCATTAAGTCTCATTGTAAACTAATATCAATTGTTTGTCTGTACATACATATCTATGTATGTATGTATAGGTGTGGGTGAGTCTATACATACTTATTATAAGGTTAGGTAGGTAGGTAGACTAGACTTGATAAAATAATTTGTGGTCCGATAACTAATCGATTTAAAAGTTTATGTGAATCTGTCAGCTGTCAACAAAATATATTTGGCATGCACCATGGACCAATACACGACACAATAAACTTTTTCTCCTACATTCGTGTCCTCTTGCTGTAACATTTATTAGCAAAGAGTTACTTATGTGTATTACAATCGATGTACTACTACTATATGTACGTACATATAGAGGAAGATAAATAGAATTGTTGCTATTCGATAATGTAATATTCTTGGCAATTTTCACAGAGCTCACATTTTCGAATTAAATTTCAAAAAAAAAAATAACAAAAATAAATAGAAATCGACGAACTACAAAGTTTTCCTTGTTTGTGTCGCACACATGTGAAAATGTTTGGAAAAGCGAACTCTTGCGGAAGATAAAATAATATGGTAAATTGAACAAGGATTTTAAGAGTTGGAAAAATAAACGAAATTGTCAAACGAAATATTATTTTTTCGATGTCGTCGATATTATATTTATTATGATGTAAGAGAGCTGCTTAGTGTTGTGTGACCAAATAAGAACAGAGGACCATCGAAGAAACATAAACATATGTATGTAATGTACGTATGTATGTATATGTAGGGCGATATGATGATATTGGAACTAGATCAGTTTTTTTATATGGGTGAAGAAATAAAAGAATTGGGGCGACAAAATTAATTCTACACAAGAACATTGGGACACATTGGTATTATGTACTTATTAAGAACATAAACTGTAAGAAAACAAAATAATTGAAAATAATATTAATAATTCATGGAGACACATTACATATGTACTTACATATGAGAGAGTTTTTATTCGTTATAATTTCGACAAGTCATCCGTGCTTATGATTTAATGATTTTGATAGAACTTTGTGAACTTTTTTATTATATAATGTTTAAGAAAATATTTGTCCATTCTTTAATTCAAAAATTATTTAAGGTCAAAGTCAAAGTTTATCCCTAAAGAGCACGAAATATTTTACTAACGTAAAGGCACGAAAGGGGTCTGCCGGGCTCGGTTTAACCATTACTACTTTTAGCTTACTTTTACTTGCAATTTCTAAAATAAATATGTTATATTTATAAGATAAATATGTGAAGCATATAAAAAGTTCTAGTTGATAAAGCTAAAAAATAAAATAACATCAAAAATAAAACAGGGCTCGACAGGCCCCTTTTGTGCTTTTTAGAGTTAAGCAAATTTGAGTATAATAAAGGTATTTTATTAAGATTTTCAACAACAACAAAAGATATTTAAAACAAAAACCTACCTAAAAATGAAAATAAATTTGGGGGTTTTTGAATAATTTTATTATTCGCGTTATGGTTTCTAAAACTTTTATAGTGTTTAAAATTTGCAGTATTTATTGACTAATAAAATTTTTAGAAAAAGTTAACCCTTAAGGTCCAAACATTTTGAACATAAAAGGGTTAATAAAAAAAAATTCAATTAAATTTGTTCTAGGAGCCATTTTTTATGTCTTTAACACATTTTTAAAAGTTAACCCTTTAAATCCACAATTTTTACATTAAAGGGTTAACGTTTTCTAAAAATGAAACATTTACAGAAACTTTCACAAATATATTCTGAAATAGGTGAGTAATTTTTTGAAACATTTCTGGCTAACCCTTTCACATTCAAAATGTTTAGACCTTAAGGGGTTAACTTTTTCCTAAAAGTTTTATTTGGCAAAAAATGCTGCAAATTCAAAATTATATAAAAATACAAAATTTCAATATCATGACGTTAATTAGTATGTAATTAAAAAAAGTTGAAAAAACGGTCAAGATGTTCGAAATATCGCAAAATATTTGCTCCTTTTTTATGTACACCCCTATTGTAGCCATTTTGTAATAAAATTTTATTTTAACATATGCATCGCTGCAAAAGAGGGCAAATCCACCATTTTGTGGTTTATATAAATTTAAAAAAATTCCTATCTTCATGATTTTCGTATTTTAAAGACATTTTTTGGCAACTTGGCCAACCAGACATTTTGAAATTCTCTCTTTATAATCAATGCTTCAGAGTTCATCACCGAAATGCATTTATCCAGATAAATTTCGAAATGAAATATTAACAGAATTTCGAAACGATCGATTTTCAATTAGATATGGAAGGTATGAGAAAAAAATGGAAAAAAATTCTTCACGTAATTCATGTTTACCCCGAAAACTATACTACCACCTTACACGTCATATGGTAAACATTTTCCAATATTTCACATTTACATAATCACATTTACAAACTTGCAAAATTAAATTTGCCAAAGCTGCTTAAACCGCATATTTTGTTTACTAAATATTATACCTTAGATCAAGAGAAGAGCTTTATATACCTTTAGCATACATATATGTATATACATAACATAGTAGTGTAGATCAGCGGTTCCCAACCTTTTTTTTTCTTTGTTGTTGTACCCCAAAACAAAAACTATTTTCGGGTTGGTAACCTATCGGAAAAAATTTATCATCATTTTTTGATTCGCATTTTAATACGAGCACTGGGCTTGCTTAGATTTGCACATCTACAATATCAGGGTTTTTTTTATTGTCAATTTTAGACGTAAGTCTGGCTCAACTTTAATTCTCGATCGCCATTTGTTTTTTTTTATTGGAACCATAGCCGAAAATCAATCCATAGTCTGCTTTTCGTTAAAGCCAAAAATCAGTCAACAAGTCATTGTTGAAATCGCTCTTAAATCACATCATTAAAGTTTAATGAATTGATTTCTTTCTTGGACAGAGCTGGCAAATGCAACTCCGGAAAACGGATTTCTTATTGGTCCGAAAAAAGCGGCAATTTGAATGATTTTAGAAAGTATTAATTTATTTTATACAGGGTGTCCCAGCAAATGAGAGAAATACTTTCAGGACGTGTTCGTTGAGCAAAAAAAAAATTACCGGAGAGGAGGTCCAAAATTGGCCATTCGATAGGTAGAATGATTTTAAGTTTTAGGGAACAAAAACTACGTTTGTGCTTATAATTTCCATAAAAAGGCTAGAAAATCCACATTTTTAGGTTTAATTTGAAGAAGAATGTCCCCTCTCTTATTTTCGGTTCAATAATTCGACATTCATGGAACACTGTTTGAACAAAATAACAGTAAACTTTAAAAATGGAAACAAAATTACGAATTCTTAAAGAAAAAGTTCTATTTCTCGAAATTTTTCATAATTAACCTAATTTTTTTCCTTACACAATTTGAAAGAGAATATGTATTATTCCGGTTAAAAATTTCTTTATTCATTTTTTTATTATTTTGTATGTTTTGGCAATTATTTCCATAAAACACACGCATGATTTTTTTTAAGGTAGAAATTATCAAATTTTAAGTAGTCTAATTTTACTTTATACATATGGTTAGTTTAAGTCAGTTGAAGTTTTAGTTATGTATGGCGAAGCTGTAACGTAAATAACGTAAAATAGCTAAAACATAGATTAAAATAATAGCAAAGAAAGCATTTGTTTTATTTGTTTTTGCACAATTTTTTTTTTTTATAAATTTTTCCTTGCGTACCCCTTGGCATCTGGCTTTGTACCCTTAGGGGTACGCGTACCACAGGTGTCAAATAGCTGGTATAGATACATATAGAAATTCTGTGCCTCTATATATAGTCATAGGATATAAAGTGTTATCGAACAATGCTTTTGCAATGCCGCATTGTTGCTAAGTTTACATAAATTCAGAACATTCTATATAGAAATATATATTATATATACTATATATGTATATTAAATATTCTAAAACAATAACATTACAAAATGCTAATTAACTTTGAGATATTTGCCCAGATTTCTATATGGTTGGAATTTAATACGAAGCGCATTCATCCCAGGTGTAAATATATGATATTATTCCTATTCTATATATAGGATGTGTGTATGCAAAATTTCTCTCTGTTCCTATATGATGCTCCTGAATGGTATAATTAAAGCGAACGAATAGAATATATTCATATATAGCTTTTTCAACTGAAATATTCATGCATTTACTATATAATATACACATTATGTACTAACCATTATATATATATAAGTAACATACCTAAATATAGTATATAAAATAAATGAAATGCTCTCCACATATAAGTTCTATTAAAATTGAATGAAATAAGTGGAAATGGTTGTTCCGAAGCTGAAGTTCCTATATATATGTACACTGTACAATATACAGACGTATATACCCCCAGTATATTAAATATAAAAGCTTAATTAGCTTTGCTCTTTTATACGTCTTGTGGTATAGTTAGAGTATTCTATCTATAGTTTCTCTCTATTAACTGGCTGTTGTGTATGCATTTAGTAGTAAAATAAAAAAAAAAAAAAAAAATTGTACATCAAAAGTTTATATATGATTTTAAGCTTTATTATTTATGTTTGAAGTTTTTAACATTTTACAATTCACACCAGAATTTAACCCATTGATGTGTATACTAAAGAGTTTCCGTTACTCTTTCATAGTTCACTTACACTTACAACGGCATCGATCGATTTTTGAGACTCTGTTTATTCGATTTCACGACTAATAGTACAGTGAAACATTTCAATTGTTTAAATTATTATTTCGAAACCTATCAAATGTTTTCTTTTTTTCTTTCTATGATATTACAAAAATTATATTTTTTCCACCATAAATTGACACTTAAATTAAATAAAAAATAAATTTAAAGTTTAAAGTATACAAAGTAAATAACTCTAAAGATGGGCCCGGCAAATTAACAAAAATTTTTTTTTTTTTTTTTAGTTTGAGGATGGCTTTAAAGTGCACAAGACGAATATATTGAGCTAAAATGTTGCCTCGTAAGTTTTCCCAACCGTCCCTAGCTAAAAACAAAAACAAAATTCGATGAATTCACTCCACCCTAGTACTATCAAATTATTATTGAAAACCTCAAGTGAAAGTTTCAGAATTTCAGCCGTTTAGCCAGAGTCTTAATTACGGACAGACGGAAAAGTCTTAAAATTTCACAATCAATTCAATTTTTTTACAATGAGTATTAAAAGGGAGTTAGAAATCCCGTACCAAAGTTATTATACCCTTTGATTACAATCATCCGGGTATAAATATCGAGTAGTTAACTTGTTTAACGATTAAATACTATACGATAAAATGGTTCGGATCCGCGTTTTTTAACGTCTGCAAATGATTTAGAAATAAAAATTATTCAAACGAACATAAGAAATATATGGGATAAATATCGTCGTTCTTTGAAGAGTACCTAAACATCACAAATGCTTTATAAAAAAAATGTCATAGACTCTCTGAAAAAAAATTGGTAATTCCTTTATTTATTTTAATACCAAGATTTTATACAAAATGCATTGTGCGACTTAATTATCATAAAAACAAAATCTAATCAGATATCGAAGCCCATATTATGGGGAAGTGAACCAAAGCAAAATTTATGTCAGTCGACAAAAAAAAGAAATTAAATTATTCCTTAGTAGATGACTTTTTTTTGTGTTTGTTCGAAATCCACTTACTAATACAGTAGAACCCCGTTAATTCTGACTAATTGTGGATCTAAGTGGTCGTCCGAATTAATGAAAGTCCGGATTAAAACAAACTACCTAAAAAATGAGTAGTTAAAACACCTGCAACACTTAACACTTTAATCGCAATAAATACAATTACCGTGCAGCAAAAGTTAGCCGCAATGTGTATGGTAAAGCGAGCGACTGATTGAAAATGAAGGCCACAGTAACTTGTACATTCACGCTTTCTCTAATAAAAACAACATAGCGCTCACACAGACCACACGCTCTCTCACACAGACCACACGCTCTCTTAGAAACGCGATAAATATGTAGTTTGCAAGAGTATCGCCTTTGTAATTTAGCTTTTTAATTGCATTTTTTGCTTTTTTTTATTAAATTTATTTTTAACCCAATAACGGGTGACCCCCGATTCCTTCGTCCGATTTTAAAGAAACTTCACACAGACACTATTTAGTGTATTTATATTGACATGGTTATTTTTAATATTATTTTTTCTTAATTTTCTGACCCTTGATCCACTTACTACAACTCAAAGCATGGTACTTATATATGACACCTGTCTACCTGTCCATGAAAACTAATTTGCGATACCTCTCAACTGGGTCTAGCTAGATTTTTTTCTAAGATTACTCTATTTCTGGGTATTATTCTACTCATTCGCCATTATTGGGTTAAATACCTATCCGGATTAAGCAAAGTCTATATTAATGAGGTCCGAATTAATAAGATACTACTGTACACATTTTTATACTGAACTATATAATATTATTAATCTATACACGTTAATCACATACATAATGCATACATAGTACAGTTTCCTCTTTTTATCACAATAAAATTAATTAAAAGAAATTCATTTTCGAATAATTCGAAATAGATTTATCTATTCAATTCAATTTCTATTCAATATAGTAAGTACAGAGGTCTAATATTAATGATTTAAAAAGTAGTGATTAATGAATTTCAACAATAACTTATTAATGTTCGCTCACAAATCAAAGCCCATAACAGCCCAAATAGTGTAGAGTGTGAAATGAAAAGGTCATAAAAATATGGAATTTAGATTAGTTATTATAATTAATTAGTTGTAAATTTTCTACAGATTAATAAAAAAATATTTTATCGTTTTAATGATGTATGTGGTAAACATAAATTTTTTTTTCTTTCAATTCTTCTCATGCATATCGGGGCTGGTTTTTAGATAACTTTACATAATGATAATGGTCATCATAATAGTAATGAAGTAATTTATTCATTTATTTAGTATTAATTGATATACAAATTTAATTGTGTATAAATTTATTTTTTAATTCGTTAGTTAATGTAGGGAACATTATTTTTATTTGTTGTATGATCCTATAAAATGTTGTATCAGGATTGTTGAGCTTGACCTATAGGTACATACATGTCGTCAATGTAGCGGTAAAACTCTTTATTTGAGATTTTGTATAATTTTTCTACATGAAAAGTTAATTATTTAATATTAAAAAGGATTTTTTGTTTATTTCGAAATTTAACAAACAAACAACAATCACCAACTTTCTCAAATAGATAAATCATAATTTATTATTTGTTATTGTTTTTGTGTGTAAATTACGCAGCATGTAAAATGTACTTTACAACGAAAAACTGACCAAAATGACTGGCCGCATCTTTTCACATTTGTTTTAAACTCTAAAGAGCAGAAAGGGGCTGATTTCTTCAACTAGAACTTTTTATTTGCTTCACATAGTTTATTTTATTAACCCTTATGTAGGCACCATGGCCTGTGTAGACCAATTTGACTTCATTTTTTTAAAAAACTATTAAAGACACAAGTCTGAAATTTTAGGATATTCGCAACGGATCTATTGTTAGTCGACTGGTAAAAAAATTTCCATAAAAATTACATGTGTGGTCTGCAGACCATGGTGCCACAATATGGTATACGAATTTGGTGCCTACATAAGGGTTAATAAAACATTTAATAAATTTAAATTAATTTTTTTAATATTTTTAAATAATTATTTTGTTAAATCATAACGCAAAGGGACAAAGGGGGTCTATCAAGTTTTGTTATCTTATTTATTGCAAATCATTTTGCCCCTTTGTAGAAAAACAAATAACACGCATTCTAATTGCATGATGCATGATGAAAATCAATCCATGATTAGATTTTTCAGAGAAATTGCATTTGTAAGCGTTTATTTGTATTGTAATAAGAGGGTTATAAACCGGGCCTGAGAGACCCCTTTAGTCTCTTTACGTTAGGAAAATATTTTGTACTCTTCGGGGATAAGAATACGTCTATAAAACGAAATTATTCTAACCAACTTTTAGATCATAGAGGTGAAGTACTCACATTTTATAGCAAAATAATCTTAATTTGTAACAAAAAATCATAAAATCTAAGATAACATAAAACATTTTGTGCTGATGAGTCTAATAATTTGCACATCTCTGTAATATCTACAAAATAAACGGAGAGATCATCTGAGGCGGTACTGTCTAGCCGAGAAGAACCTTCTGTCCCTGAATCCACTCAAAATCCTAAAAATTCTATAAGAAACCGGACTTGAGGAGGTACTCTAAGTAATGGAGCGGCTCCATGAAGATAGAAGTAAGAAAGGAGGAGACACTATAGATCTAAGTAGATCGAGGTGGATTAATCACCCCCAAATACAATTTACAATATTTACAAAACTGATACGCCTTTCGCCTAAATTAATTTGTCAGCACTTCAATAAGAAAGAGTAACGAAAATAATTTCTTAAAATCCAAAATATTTACTACTAATCAATTAAAGATAAATACTACCCACTCTTAATTCTAACATTTAGCAGATATTACCATCACATATACCCATCGTCTCTAGTCTCTACATATATTGCAGTTAATTTTCATTTAATTTCAAAATCAAAATTCTCTTGCAAGTTTTAGTCCTGTCTCTTCCCAAAAAATTGTTTACCCACTTTTTGCGTCGTCAAAGTGAAACTTTGTTTACATTTAATTAAATTACAATCATCCCATTGCGACAAGTCAGTCACAAACACTCCTTCCTCAAATACAGAAAAAAAAGGAAAAAAAAAAAAGTGGAAGCACACAAAAAAAATCTTTCTAATGCCTCACAAAGACCATTTAGAGATGAATAAGTAAAGTAAAGGGAAAAAAAAAACAGACTTTTAGTGGTAGGTAAAAAACAAATATATTTCTTCTTTTTTTTTTTTTTTTTTTGTGTCAACACCAACATCTATTATTGATCAATATGACAACGAAAAAGCTTTGCATATACATAAAGGACAAAAAAACATTTTCGTTTTTTTTTTTATTTACATTCGATACGGCGTCATTCCACAATTCCACATTCCCAATAACACAACGCGGGCAAAAGAAAAAAAAAGAAGGAATTAGACCGCGCGGCTGTATTCATTATGTAAACATTGTAAAAGAAAAACCAAAAAAATACCAAAAGCAATAAAATTTAAAAATAATATTAATAACGATAATAATAACAATAATAATAATAATAATAATAATAATAAGAATAGTAATTATACAATAAAAGATCAAACAATATTCCTGAAAATATAAATATTATGAACACGCAGAAAGACAGCAAGACCACCCAAGGATTGTTTGTTTGGACAAAATCCCAAAGGTACCACAGAGATACATAAGGGGACCCAAACTGTTTTTATTATTAGTTTGTTTTGCTAAAGATATACATACACTTCTTCTCTCATCTTACATCATATATCGGTATTATAATATGTGCACCTTACAAAACAACTTCGGTCTCTAACCAAATGTTTAATCTTTGATGTATGTATGCATGTATATGTGTGTGTGCATATATATTCATACTCTCCTTCCTTTCAGACGAGTATACAAAGTCAATGTTTTCATATTTATCTTTTAGCCTTTGACCACTTATAAAAAAAAAAAAAAAATGTAATGTAAACTTACCTAAAACATTAATTGACGATAGAGCTAATGCTAGCACAGCAACAACAACAAAAGATGACTGCCTTTGGATAATATTATGTTCTGGATGTTGATGATGATGTCGGTTGTACTTTGTAATCCAATGCATAGTTTTGTTATTAATATTCTTTGCCGGCACAGTTCTTATTACTTTTTACAAGAAAATTCACAATTAATTTACATTCAGTACTTCTATTGCTGTGTACTACTACTACTACTGCTACTATACTACTACTACTAGTACTCCAGTTTCATTTTAGTGATTATGTATAGTGCTCTGCTCGGTGATGTACTACAGAACGTTGTTGTTTATTTAAAAAAAAAAAAAATTTAAAAAGCGCCAATGGGTTTTTCGTGTTTTATTTGCACTTTTCTTTTTTTTTTTATTAACTTTATGGAAAGTAGTGTTCTGTTTATTTTTTATTAAATATTTTTTTTTTTTTTTTAATGTGTTGGTTTAAAAAATACTAAAACGTTGAGTCAGAACTGATATATTTATTGTTTCTGTACACATTTTTTTTTTCTGAAACAAAAAAAAAAAAAAACAAATTAATTAAAATTGCGCTTTAATGATATTTCTCTGGAAAAGAATTTTCATTAAATTGTTTTGAGCGTAACAAAAATGTTAAATATTAATTAATTAAAAATATTTTATGTATTTTTACAAGAAAATAATTTTTGATTAAATTAATTTTTCAATTATCTCTTGTTATAAATTTATTGTTTGGATAGATTTTATAGATGCCAATAAATTATCATGCAATTAAACATCCTGTCACATCTAACTAATTATTTTAGCAATAAATTTCAAGGATTCTCGTTATAGTCCGGGCGACCTTTTCGTCCATTACATGTAGTTTGTCTAATTTTCTATTATTTCTTATTGTCATTTGTAATTATAAAGTTAAATTAATTTTCCTATTTGCCACCGTCCTAAATTTTGTCGCTATCGTCCTGTCTTTCCGAAATAATAAAAAAAAAACCTGTTTGAAAAAGACTACGAGAGTTCTGGAGTCGATTTGGATGGATGGATGGATGGATGGATTAAGCAACAACAAAAAAAAGATGTGAACTTCTCGTTCGACCATCGCGACTTAAGACTAAACAGACACAAGACACAAGATAACCAAAGTCCAAAGTGTAGTGGATGTTCGATGTCCACCAAAAACTAAAGATTAATTAAAGTTAAATCAAGACGGGAAATTTTTCTTAGATAGATAATTGAAAATTAGTTTTCGACAAAAGTGTTGATAGTGAGTTTTTCTTCTACATAGACGATTTGTAAAAATCATACAAGTATAGTGGCCCTTCGAGCCAGGTCACCAATACAATGAATTTGGTATTACAGAGAGGACTACAAAACGTCGAAGTCCTCGGAACTGGTTATTTTCACAAGAATAGAACAGATCACTCTCTCTCTCTCTCCTATACCACCTATTTGAAAGATTCGCAGATGACGTGCGACTATAGATCCCCGCCATTTTTACTTATGCTTAATACCTGTAATCGTTCCCTTCTTTGTTTCTGTGTGTATGCAATAACCAATCAATTTTATTTCTAATCGTTTTTCTAATCGTTTACTCGAAATATTTTCAGATTAGAGAAAAAAACGAACAGAACAAAGATGATAGAGAATACAAAAATTAAAATTTCATTAATAGATCATAAAGTTCTACGGCCTACCGTTATGGCGCTGCAATCAATTGTATGTAATTTCTAGGGTTTACAAATGATTAATGTTAGTTAATTAATGATTAGTGTTGTAGGTAGTACTGATAAAAAAGATGAAGACAAAAAGTGTTAGATAAGAAATAAATACTCTTTCGACTAAATATAATCGGCGTAGCCAATTATTTATACCTTATTGGTTATTTTGGTTTTGCAACTTTTATTTGAAAATTGATTTTCAAAATTGAACCTACAAATTTGGCAATAGAAGATACTCGTAGATGCATTTTTGAAAATATAATAGAAATATTGCCAAAAAAGACTACATCGATAGTTATTTAATACAAACCGAATCTTGGAGGTACGATTAGGCCAAAAATTTTAGCTATATTTTTATAATAAACCTTATAAAATTAGGGGAACAGCCAAAACGACTTCGATACAAAAAATAGTCTCCATATTCGACTATAAGGACCATAAGGACTTATACATCCTCTGGTACTATACCACATCATTATTATATTCAAAGAGTACCTATTTTACAATACAGAATTTTCATTTCACCTATAGTTAAGGCCTAATATAAAAAAAGACGTTTTGTAACACAGTTAACCCTCTGAGAGGCCAATTATTTTCTAACTAATCTCATAAATAGCCCAATTTTGGTTAGACCATTTTTTATTATTCTATAACTATAACTTTTTCATCCCGCCTGTACTTGTCTGCTAAAGGGTTAAGCGTAAAGTAAGTTCGGTGCCCGAAAAACGATAGAAAAAATTCCATGAATTTCCCAGAAACATTTAGGCTAAATAATTTTTTTTATGCAACTTAATCCTTTAAGTAAGGTTAATGTTAACCGTTAAAAAATTATGTAAGTAATTAGACGCTACACTAATTTTTGGTGTCAAGTAACATTAAACTTACGCTACTGTTGAGTCTTAAATCATTAGCTTTTCATTTGCCAATATACAAATCACTGGAAATTATTGGAAAAATATTGTTGATTTTGAAAAAGACTAAATTTGCTCACTTTTTATAAAACAAAAAAAAACCCAAAAAAACAGTCCAATTATATGACACCTCCAATGTTTCTGTTTCACTAACTAAATTAATTAAAAAAAAAAAAAAACTCTCTCTAGAACCGCAACTATACCTACTCACCTATCTCCTAGTATTTGATTCTAAGCTTTCTGACAAAAAAACATTTTTAGGAAAAAATTACCCTATTAAGATCAGGTCATATCATAAGGTGAATGGTCGAAATTCTTTCATTAAAGGATTGTCAATTAGAAAAAAATACCAATAAACTTTCCCAATGACTGTTTTTCCATCAAATAACGAAATGTTCGGCCTAATATACACAGAAAGTTCTAAAACATGTTATAAATTACCTAATGTCTTATAGGATCAAAAGAATTTTACGAAAAATAATCTTTCTACCTTACATCCGCAACAGAACTAAATTTAGAAATTCATTCGAATCATCGAAAAATCAACTGAAGTTGCAATATTGTCGCAATTAAACAAATTTATAGATTAGTTAGTGTTCCGAAACCAATATTATTGATGAAATAATCTGTGGTGGAGTTGGACTTAGATTTTTTTTACCTTTTTCAATCTCAAGTAAAACAATTTTGGGTGATCAAAGAAAGTTTGCCGGCAAGAACGCATATAATTTACAAGATTTTCTATGACAGACAAAAAAAAAAAAGTGATTGAAAATAAAATCAAAAATTGATCTGTCAAATATTTGGAAGAAGTACCACTAAGGGCCATCATAAATGTAAAAAAAAAATCCACACAACCTCATAAGTCATTAAATTTGTGCCTCAATTAATACTAATGAAATGATTCTATTAAATATTTTAACACCTCATTCCAATTAATTAATTGCTCTTGTACTTTTTAACAATCTTTTTATTATGTTTAGAACACCATTACAACCCTCCCCTCCCCGCCTCCTCCAATAAAATAAATATTTTTATAGTTCTCTACAGTAACATCAATAAAACAACAACAAAAATAAACTTACACTTTTTATTTTCGAAAATAGTCTCTATTAATTGATCTATAATTACATTTTGATAATCCAAAACCTTCACCCATACAAATACGCATAAACTCAGTGTTCTCTAATATCGCCTATATTTTTAATCCTTCCCTATTTTCACTAAGCAAACAATTAACATTAACACGCGTTTTATTATTCACGCAAAGACCGTTCATTTAGAAATTATATGTTCACGAAACCATTCGACACAAATCATTGGGCACGTCTTAATTTACCGGCAGTCAAAGCTCAACTGAAAAAATTCAACTGAAACTGAAACTGTGTAAATCCAACAAAAATGTGTGTTCAATATACGGTACAATATGTGATGAATATTACCAACTATATACCCGACCCGACCGTTGATGTTACATTTCTCTATAGTAAAACATTTTACCCTCGCACACCACTGCGTTCTAAAAGTGCATGAAGTAACAGGCGAGTCAAATATAGGGAACATTGTAAAGGGAACAACAACAACAACAACAACAACAACAATCTCCGAGAGATGTAATACTCAGGTCAGGTTCTCTTTTGGATATGAGACTCAAGACTCCAAAAAAAAAAAAAAAAACAACATTTTTGGAACATGGAAACAACATTCGTACAGTGTCTCTTTGAAAAGAGATATTTGGTATATGTACAAACATGTACCCGTAGGTACACAGCTTCCCATCCATTATAGTGATATGGATGGAATAGGATTTTTTTTTTTTTTTATGCGTACAAATATACTGGATTCACTTGAAAATTGAAGCTTTTACAGCGCATGATAGTGTCAATTCAT
This sequence comes from Platyura marginata, assembly GCA_026745375.1. NCBI lineage: Eukaryota > Metazoa > Arthropoda > Insecta > Diptera > Keroplatidae > Platyura > Platyura marginata. The sequence continues at coordinate 52,369 of JANSTT010012444.1, read as the reverse complement.
GAAACAGAAGAACACTGAAAATGTTTTTATGCCGTCACCCGTTAGGGATTTATTGGTGCGCAGCTGCAATCATTGTAACAGAAGTCATCTTCTCTAAAATTGAGATAAAATTCCCCATTGAAGCATTATTTGAATGATGTGTGTGAGTTGAATGAGAAATGCAACGACCGGTTGGTTTGGTATTGCGTATTTTGTTTTGTTTACATTTGTAAATGACGGTAGGCCACGTGCTTTTATTTTTTTTTTTTTTTATATATCACAACAAACACCTGTATGGTGTACATACAGCCAGTGAAAATCGTGATTGGATAATAAATATTAAATGTTCTTGTCACTTTAACGATAAATTTGTGTGTTTTAATTGATCGTTCACAGAACACCCTCTTAACTATGGCCATTTTGTCGTCCATTATATTTTTTTTTTTTTAATAATCTACCATTAATTCTTAACAAATTGTTCAATAAAAGTTTCGATAGGTTCTACATAAACATAAGGACCATCTATATCAGCGATTCTTAACCTATGCGCGAGAATTTAAAAAAGAATCGCGTAAAATTTTCAAATATTTAAGAAATTTTTTTTCAATCAATTTTTATACTTCCAAATTTATTTATTGAAGTTCTAGAATCTAGACTGAAATGCTAACTGCATTAACCGCATTGGACTACGTTCGTTAATTCGCAATGGCGCTTATTTCGTATATTCACAATTTGACATAAAATCGCAATCCTTCGCAGCGCAACCATCGTTAGTTTATTCATTGCGATTGCGAGTTTCATCGCAATTTTGCGCAGAGGTCAAAACTATAGACACAATTGCATTGCGAAAGCGATATATATTGACGTTGACATTTGTCAAATTGAGATTTCATTCATAGACCAAAACATTTCACGACAGTTATGGCCTTGGTATCAATTTTATGTAATTTCTAGGGTAGTTCAATGACAGATGACAGAAAATCGCAATCCGTCGCAATAGATCGTTCAATTTAGGTCTTTTTGGTGCAAAAAAGGTTAAGAACCGCTGGTTTAGGGGATTTTTTATTTTTATAAAATATTAACCCTTTAAGGTTTAAATGGTGCCTTTGAAGGGTTAACTTTTTAAAAATATAGTAATGCACCAAAAACATAAAAAATCTGAATAAATTTAGTTTAATTTAAATTTTTTTTTTTTGTTGATCTTGTCATTTTTAAAATGTATGTCTTTGGACCTTACAGGGTTAACTTTTTTACAAAAAATATATTTGGCAAAAAATGCCCGAAATTTCAAATAATATGAAAATACAAAGTTTCAAAATAATATCTTCAACATTAAGAAAGTTACAAATTGTCTCACTTTTTATAAAAAAAACCCCAAAAAATTGGTAAACCCGCAAATTTGTTTTTTTTTCTTCCATCAAAATGACGGGTTTTTTTAAATACACTGCTGTTTCTCTCTAGTTGTTTATGTATTGTTATGATAACAATTTAAGGCAGACACGTACATTAGGCCGGTGCGCTGCTTGTTGTTAAAAGTGAAAAAAATATGGGGAAAATTTTTTTTTTTGGACTTCCCACATTTGCGATGAAGTTTTCAAAATTTCATATTTTTTGCAAAAAATCAGAGAGCTGTCAGAGAGATCTCAGAGAGGAGGGCAGAGACGTGGGTTAGAGGTGGTGTGATGTGACGGATGTATGTAGAAGAGATAGGATGTGATGAGATGGAAGAACGGGTGGATGTTATTGAATGAAACAAGGTCAAATGTGGAATGAGGAGGTGGAGGGGGAGTGCCTATTCAAAGTTGAACGGTTTCAGACCTTTTTTATGAAATTCTAAGAGTCTAAATATTTAATATAAAATAAAAAAAAAATTATTTTGACGAAACCGGAACTTCTTCAATAATTTTAAAAAGCCGTAATTTTTATCGTACAGGGGCCAACGACCGATCGATAGAGGAAACTGTAGCGCACATTTTTTACTTTGGGGGTAACCTTCTTCCTGGCGGCAACCGTTTAAAGAAACTGATTTTTTGCAAAAAATATAAAATTTTGAAAACTTCATCCCAAATGTAGGACCAGAAGATGAAGTCCAAAAAAAAAAAAAATTTTGTACCCATATTTTTTTCACTATTCACAACTTTTCCGCACTATAGCGATGTCGGGAAAAAAAAAATTGCAAAACGCACCGGCCTAACGTACATTGTACAATCTTACATTACATAATATTTCTTCTTGAGAATTGTTTTTCAAAAATTTCTTGAGAAAAGTAACTATCTAAATTGTATATAAAAAAATTCTCGAGAAATTCTATCTCATTTCTTTTGAATGGGAATTTTGATTATTTTGATTAAACAAAAATTTCCTTCCAGATTTTAGCTAGAACCGTCGCACTCTAAGCAAATGACGATTTTGAATTTTTTATTAAGGGTAATTCCGGGCACAGAAAAACAGTACTGTTACTGTTACAGTTACTGTTTTTCTGTGATTCGACATTGACCAAAAACCAAAAACGTATAATTTAATTTAATTTTGGGACGCATCACAGATGAAAAGTATTATTTTTCCCGGCTTCGGTGCCATCATATTAATCTAAATCAGCGATTTCTAAATGAGTCAGGCCTCTCCAAATGCTTATCCTCAGATCAGAAATTGATCAAAAACGTCACATCGTACAGATCCAAAGAAACCACTCGTTTATTACTATATATGCACGCAGTGATGATATATTGGGGGAAATTTTCCCAAATTAAGGTACTTTTTAAGCCTAAAGGGAAAAAGGAAATATTAGTCCAACTTGAGGGAATTTAAAATTTTTTTTTTTTTTTAGATTTCCAAAACGGATACGGAACAATAAAGGACCATAACTTTTGGTTGATTTTTGGGTGAATTTTCTAAAACAGGATTATAATCTTAAGTATTTTTGATTTTTATATATGAACTTCTTTAATTGATGAATAAAATACTGTTATTGAATGAAAAAATAAATAAGTGATGTTATATAGTAGTTCAAGCATGCGACCTTTTTTTTTACAAATGTATTTACTTAAAACTTAAAAAAGGGGAAAAAAGGTAATTTTTTCGACGAAAAGAGGGAATTTCCAAACTGCGAATCTATCATCATTGTATGCACGTTATATGGATTGTGTTGTTTCTTTGTATTATGTATTTCGTACTATACGAGACTGATCGCATAAAATCGTGCGCAATAGAAAGCCAATGAAATGATATTTTTTTAGTTGAATATTGATAGCGAATCAGTTAGGTTGTTTCGACTGCTTGCTTAACAAAGCGAAAATATCATACACAATGAAAAACAAAAAGAATGAATAAAAATTATTATTTTAAAAAATTTTCTATTTCGTGGGAGACGAAATATTTTTTTGCAATTTATTCAGAAACAACATCGGTTTGTTTAATTTGTAAGAAAATATTTCAAAACAAATTGTCTAATTTAATAAGACATTATGACCAATTCCATAAAAATATTTATGATCTTTATGACCAAGTAAGTAGGGAGCTATTGGTCCAAAAATTAAAAATGTAAAAACGAGAATTCTGAAAATGCACCTCTTCCACTTTCAGATTTCTTAGATAATAACAAAAAAATTAAAGGCATCGTTTGTGGACAACCTGAAGATTTGCAGACGGAGTTAGGCTATCTTCAAAAGGATTTAATGTTACAAAATAGTAATTTAAAGAACATAGAATAGCCCGTATAAATGTGGAGGGTAGCCATTTTTATTACATATTATAATCATATTAATATTATAATCAAAAACAGTCATTTTATGTAGTTTTCCACGAAAAGACTTTTTTTCCAGTGTATTAGTAATATGTTTGTATTAGTCATAAAGGTGTTCATGTATTAAATCTTATCCTGCGCCATATTGCTTTGAAGAGGCCTGTTTAGAGTCTCATACAAATAAAAATGGATCGCGTAAAATTTAAAATGTGTGAATGGATTTTTTTGAATATTAAAATTGTTTACATAATTACTGTAAACTCCTCAATAAGTGATATGTGATATCAATGTCTATACTAGGTAGTGTAAACCATGCTTGACATTTCACATTTCACATTGGGTTAACCCCATTGGGTTATATGGGTTTGGCCACGAAATTAAAATGAGTTGAAAATTGGGTCGCATAGAAAATAGGTTGGCAATCGCTGCTCTCTACACTCAGTTGCACATAAACAATAATTCATTTTAACATTTGCAAGGTATCTCTGAATTCTAATATTCCAAACCAATTGTTAGGTTTTTGTAGCTACTGTCAAAACTGTCAAAAGATAACACCAACAATTATATGCAATTTTTTGAACTTGTTTCTTCTACATTTGATTAAAAAGTATCAAAAATAATCAGTAATCATTGAGTATTTTAAATTAAATAATACATTACCGAACTCTATGTGTTTCCCAGCCATGTTGCAAAACGTTAAACATATTATTTTGGTAATGTCTGGCAAGGGAGGCGTCGGGAAGTCCACCGTAAGCACTCAGTTGGCATTATCATTTAAAGATTCCGGATTCAAGGTATAAATAAATTAAATAGAATTACAAACAATATGTACAATCAACAATTCCATTTAGGTGGGTCTTCTTGATGTTGATTTATGTGGTCCCAGCATACCGTACATGACCGGATTAGAGGAAAAAGATGTCTATCAATCGAATGCGGGCTGGGTACCAATTTATGCCGACATTGAGAAACGTTTTGCGGTAATGTCAATTGGTTTTCTACTAAAGAGTCGAAATGATGCTGTTATATGGCGGGGACCCAAAAAAACTGCAATGATAAAACAATTTTTGAATGATGTCCAATGGGAAGATTTGGATTATTTAATAATTGACACACCACCCGGTAATTGACGAACAAACAAACACAATTAGTTTACAAAATTATTGGACAATTCTTAGGCACATCCGATGAACATATTACCGTAATGGAATGTATGAAGGATGTACATTGTGATGGTGCAATTATTGTCACAACACCGCAGGAAATTGCTATTGACGATGTCCGGAAAGAGTTGACATTTTGCAAAAAAACTGGCATCAATATTTTGGGCATCATTGAGAATATGAGCGGATTTGTTTGTCCAGAATGTATGGATTGTTCTATGATATTTTCATCGGGCGGCGGTGAATCATTGGCCAAATTAGCAAATGTTCCACATTTGGGTACATTGCCTATTGATCCTAGAATTGCACCGTTGGCACAAAGTGGCACATCGGTAATTGCTGAATTACCCGATTCAACTTCGGCATCCGTTTTCCGGCATATAGTTGATGTGCTTTCAAGGTAAATCATTTTATTTGTACAAATCTTTTTCTACATAAATAAAGTTTTTGTTGGATGGTAAGAATAACAAACATTTTTGGGTATAATCTAACATTCAATTGGAACTTAAAAATAAGATTTTCATGGGATAAGGGATTAGTGCATGTTGAACTCAAATATTTGTATAATTTACTTCAATAGATATTCAATAGAAAAGATGAGATTAGATAAACTTAGTTTTTGCTGGAAACGGTCAGTATTACTAAGCTAATTCTCACCAGACTACTTATTTAGAGACTAGCATGGAATTTTCTATTTTAATGGGTCAATGTGACCAACTCGAACTGGCATTTCTTAAAATTGATAAAATTTTGATCCGAATTTGATTAGTTCGGGTTATTTGTATTGTACCTAAAGTGAATTAACCTCCAATAAATAGAAAAATCTAGAATTAGAATTTCTTTCCGCACAGAAAATGGGCAACAAAATCTGGATTTTGCGATACTTTTTCCATTGACGGGATCAGACTTAAGGTATTAATGTTACACACCAGTCCTCCGATTTGCACGTTACTTGATTTACACGGTTTGTAAATTTAAAAAAAAAATTCCTTTAGAGGGGTACTTCTGACGATTCTATTGGGAATATTTTCCCCACTTAGTTTTGACAAGAAATCAGGTGACATGTAGGTGGGGGTGCTTTTGTCAATAGACGTAATATTTGATGAAATTAAAAAAAAACGATTGATTCATCTTAAGATCACTTTTATTGCCTATAAAAAATCTAATGACACAATAATTGTCAGCAATTTGCATAAAATTCTAATTATGTCGTCATTTTGATCACAAAAATTAAGACGGAACAGACACACATTTATGCTTCATTTAAATTCTCATTTTCAATATGAAGAATATTCTTCCAAATTTGGGCCACATCTGCGCAAATCTTATATTTTTCTTTCGAAAACAGTGACATTATTGTTTGAATTTCAAGAGCATATATTTCGGCTCTTGCTGTCTCCTCTTCAAGACAACGTAACGCAAATAATGTGTCTCGGCTAATGCCATGTTCGGCGCCTGGTTCGGTCGTTTCCAGTTTACGAATGGCTGCCTCAATTCGTCCCTAAAATATATTTGTTGTTGTTGTTTGTACAAAAAAAATTGTAATAACTCCCGAAATATGGAAAATATTAATTTTAAAGAAGAAAGAAGAGCTTTTACCGCTTCTAAGTGACCTTTTATATTGGTGTCCCCCCCCCCACCAAAAACGAATAAAGTGTTGATGGCTGGAGTCTAGGCTCATAGATCAGAAACTTGTAACAAGCCTTGGAAAAGGGAATAAAAACTTCTCAAAATATCGGCAACAAGCAAAGATGGTTTCATTGTTGACTTAGACAACCAGCCAAAAGTCCCTTCTTTGTTGCAAAAAAAGTTGAACATCCAACCGTCCTCCATAAAAAGTTCTATATATGTAGGCGTATGGGGTAGGTGGTTCTTACGTTCTATTTTGTTCAGTTACCCCATGACACCGATGTCAGAGATTACTTACTGACAATGTACGTCAAGTAAAATATTAAAAATTATAAATTAACATACTGTTGGCGCTGGAGTACCCCAAGCTCTCATTGCATAGTAGCATACGCGGGAAAAACAATTTCGATGCCCTTCCACTAAACCTTCATCGGTTCGTGCACATGAAATCCTAGAAAAAACAAAAAAACAAAAAAATTAAATCAAAAATTTAGTTTGATTGTTGATTTGTTTATTTTAATTAACTTGTAGGCCATCAATGCGTCCACCACTTCTATCATTCGTTCCAGTAATGAATTTTGGTATCGTGTAACGCTATCTTCGCTCTTTTGTGACAGTTCCAACAATTCATCGGATATATTACCAAATGGATTGCTACAATCGGTCGCAATACTTAGATTAATACCAATACTGCAAAGAAGTTTTCCCATATCTTCGGCATTTTGAGCTTCCTTTCGTCCAATTTTCACCACTTCTTCCATTCTATTTTTTAGCTGCTCTACACAATTGGCAATCTTATTCAAACTGCTCACCTTTTTAATCAATTGATCGGGAGCTATTAATTGCAATCGATCATCTTCGGCTAGATTTTGATATTCCGTTTTTTCCCGTCTAGCCGTTCTATAGAAATGACTTAGATAGTTTGATGTGCGATCGGTTAAAAACGATAAATATAATGGATCCTTGATTAATGCCGGATGCCTGGTTAGAATTCGCAAATATCTGGTCAAGAGTAATTTTCGCTCTTCCCCATCCAAATCGTGCCTAGCTGACAATACTGGTATCGAACTTGGTGTGTATGGAATTTATTTTCGATTAAAATTTCTTGATTTTGGATGGTAAGGAAAAAAGGAATATTTTTTTTTACCGATATGGTGAACGTTTCCTAAGTAAACCGTCGAAAATCATGACATCTCGATATTTTCGAACGGAAACACCGAACTTCTCCGATATCAGCTGTAATAATAGAAGATAAATATTTTTATTAAAGATTTGGTTTTTGATGGTCAAAAATCAATTTTCGTCATTTTACTGATAATTACAAGCAGTGCCGAAGCTTGACTCTTATGTTTTTCGCAGTGGCGGCTCGTGAAAATTTAATTTTTTTAAAAAAAAGTCAAAAATGTCAATTTTACGGTTTTGTGGAAGAAACGGGTTTACTATAAATTAACCGTGTAACAGTAATTGATTCCTACCTCAAAGATATGATAGTAGCCGGTCACAAATGTTCCCATATTGTATGGTAAAACTTTGACAATCATTGGTTCGGGAGGTGGCAGTGCCGACGATAGTGACAATCGTTTTCGGTTTGGTTGCGGTGTTTCGCCGTATCGTTCCTCAGCCTGTTTGCTAGTACTGGGCACTAAATTTACGGTAGGGATAAAATTAATTTATTACAACAACAACAACAACAACAAAAATCTTATAAACAGCCATTTTGTGAAAATTGACAAACAAATTACACACATAGTACAGCACTGGCGTAGGTATACCAAACACGAACACATTAATTATGCTGTGCCGACTTACTGCAGTAATTTGGATCTGTTAATGGATCAGATATTGGATTTGATAATGGATCAGACAGTGGATCAGACATTGGTACAATTTAGCTATACACAAACAAAAACTATAATTTAACAAAAACTGGACACTGAATTTTGATGTTTAACGGACGGTACTTAGTATGTCTGCTAAAATTCAACTGAAATTCACTACTAGTATATTTTGCAGTAATAAACCGTTGTATTTTATAACAATTATTATTAACAATTAATAACCATAGAGTACGGAAAACTATGGAAACATCATTTGATTTAATCGTAATCTATGTGTCGTAAATCATCCAATGAATTTTCAACGTTTTTTTTTTTTTGTCAAATGTAATCTTGACTAAGAATACGGAATTTCAATTTAATTTTTTCCGAAAGAATTTTTATTGTTTTTTTGTGCCTACTACATTTTTCTAAAAATTTCTTCTATCTGGAGAGATTTAGCACAACGTTCTATCTAACATTCAGAAATATTGTTTGTTCTTGGAATCTGCAAACTCCACAGAGTTATAATTCGGACAGGGGCAGTAGATTTGGTAGTTGTCCAGTGTCATTTTGGAGATTTACAAAAGACACAAAGTGTCGTCTCGTTATGTTCACAGTTTTCATTGTTGATGATCCAAATGATCCTGCTTGAGATAATATATTTCTTTTTAGCTGAGTTCAGCTATTAACTAGGATTGTGGAAATTCGGTAGCTTGAAGTTTATTACAATTCTCAGTTAAGAGAGTTCTTAGTTAGCTTTTTAATATGATTTCTTGTGCTCAGAACTGCTGACGATTAGTTGAAGATGATGAACACGTAGGACCTAGGTCTGATATAATTCTGAAGCAAGAATGAGCGGTTGTCTATTCGCATCTGGGTGATGATACCAGCTACCAGATGTATGTATAACTTCAAAAAGAGATTTAAAAAATGTTTGTCACTTCATACTAATTAATTTTTTTTTGACTGTCAGTTCCTAAATATTTTTTACTCATTGGCATCTAAAATCATTTGTTTTAAATCAATTTCCCACTATTTTGTTTTAATTATAACTGGACTTCAGAGAAATACTTGTTAATATAATAAATGATTTTGTGAATGTATGTGTGTTAGGGGGGAGGGGGCTCTAGTAGATTATTAATATCAAGTGGCAAATAATTTGCGATGTAGATTTGTAAATGTTCCAGAAACAATACCGATCCGAGAGAGAGAGAGAGGGAGAGAGATTGTTCTATTATCATTTCCACTATCGAATAACTTTTGTATTGAATTATTGGACACTACTCTGATATTTAACAGTAAATTTATTTCTATGAAATTATAAATTTTCGTTATAAAAATGACCAACAATAATAAGTAGGATGAAATTTGCCTTAAAAAATCTCGACTCTGGGATGTTGTATTCAAATATCGTGAACGATTTAATCAAAAATTACCCATCACAATTCGAGTAAATTAGCTAATTTTAATTGTTCATACGTGTCCACTTCCAACGCATCTTCAGGAGGGACTACAACAAATTTACATCTAAAAAATAAATTATAAAAACTTAATTTCAAATATGAAAATAAATCATTTTCAATTACTTACTTATTATTCTGAAACAATCCCTGTTCCAGCAATGGTCTACGTACAAAATAAAACATCCCCGTTTCAAGAAGTTCTCCATGCCAATCCTGACGACGCGGACGATTCGTTGGATTAAAATTCAGTGGCATCAACTCTTTTTTGATTCTATCATAAAACCACCTTAGTTTGTAGCTTCTATAAGAATTTTTTGTTTTTTTATAATTGATCTACAGAACATTTCTTTAGAATCACAGGCTAAACATTTGTAACTTTACCTAACAACAGAGAAAACACAATCAGATGATCGAAATAGTTCCATAGCTCTTTCAAGGTACTGTTCTCGAAGAAACACCGACGTGCATTGAATCAATCCGATACTATCGATTTCTCGATGTTTCAATATAAATTCTTGAACGGATTCCATTGATGTTGTTTCATCTGCAGCAACGGCACTTGATCGCATATGTACTTCAGCTCCAACTAAAATTAGACTCTTAATTAGATAACTTTCGACTTTTACATTAAGTTGAATACATCTCATTGCTTCTTCTGCAATTCCATAGTGATCGGTTGACACCCATATGTCATTAAAAAGTTCACTGTTCTTTAGAATGCTTAACGATCTTCCTAACAGAGATAAATTATGGATTTTTGCTAGGTTTTTTAATGGAATTCCTTTCGATCCACCACGGGCCAAAATTAGTGCAACTACATTATCTGTATGGGAATTGTTATTGTTTGCTTTGCATCTACTTCCATAACTTAAAAAACAAACAAAATGATTATTGAATTTATGTGTAGATTAAATTTCCAGCATTTTTTGTCAAATGAAATTTTTTGGAAAAAGTTAACCCTTTAAGGTCTATAAGTTTTGAACATTAAAGGGTTAACTAAAAATTTTCACATACCTTTCTCAAAATTTAATTGTGAATGGTTTGGCGGATTTTTTATTTTTATAAAATGTTAACCCTTTAGGGTCCAATTGGCGCCATTAAAGGGTTAACTTTTAAAAATGTGTTGATATTCTAAGAACGTAAAGAATGTCTCCCTGAACAAATTTAGTTGAATTTTTCTTTTTTTTAATTACAGTGAAACCCCTCATAACGGACACCTCTAATAAGCGGACACCTCCCATAAGCGGACCCTCTCATGAACGGATACGGACACTTTTTTTCTGAAAAAAACCTTCGCATTCTTTTTTTTTTAAATAAACACTATTTTAATGCTGTAATGTAACATGTTTCGACTTGCGTTGACCTTGAATTCTAAACAGAAATGAAAATATTACACACATACAACAGTATACTAACTGTTATTTATTTATTTTTATATGAGTACACAACAAAATATATGCAAAAGCCAATAGATCTATCAATGTGTGAAAATTAAAGAAGCTAACCGAATGTGATAATGAAATGTAAAATCCATTTGAGCGTTTTCTTTTTTAATTATTATGCATTAGTTCTTCATACTGAAATATTTTCCTTAAAAAATATGGTACCTGCTAATAAAATATCCAAAAAAAAGTGGTGCTTACATGGCTTACATTGTTTTTAATTTAAGTTTAAAAAAAGTAGTATTGATTGGAATTTTTATTTCAAATTAATAAAAGAGTGATTGTATCTAATATTTTTTGCAAGTTTTGTTTATACCTCTCAAAAGCGGACATCCCCCATGAGCGGACAAAATAATTGGAACCGGTGCTGTCCGCTTATGGGAGGTTTCACTGTATTATTATTATTGAACATTTATAGACCTTTAACGGTTAACTTTTTCCAATTTCCAATTTCCAAATTATTTGACAAAAAATGCTGGAAATTTAAAATAACATCGGAATACAAAGTTTCAAAATCATATCTGCAATATTACGAAAGGTCAAATTTGTGTCGATAATTTTCACGAGCCGCCACTGTGAATTCCAAAATACATTATAATTTACCTCATTCGTTCTCCAAAAAATGATGATTCGCTACATGTAGAATTTGCAATTGTGATTATTAACAAAAATAACACAAACATTTTAAAGAATTTTTATATAGAATCGACATAAAACGTCCAACATCGTAGTCTTACTGATTGTTCGTTTGTTTATTATCCAGAACCGGAAGATTCAATAAAATCATTGAAAGACGGTTGAACTAAATTTATATCACTTGTAATTGAAAAAAGATTTATATCACTTGTAAATGAAAGTAGTCATCATATTGTCATCGCATTATATTAAAATGACGAATAAAATTTAAATGACGAAAATTTGCAACCTCCCAAATTTACTACCCCTGCAAATTGTCGTAAATACCTACCTTAGGTAATTCGCTAAAAACGAAAAAAACTAAACGTGGAGTGCAATATAATAGCCTGTTGGATGATCCTCCTCCGTTCATCTCTCTATTTCTCTCTCGGTGCTTCCAGTTTCGTATGCTAAATAATTGCACGCCATCTTGGTCTACTGTGTCCTCTTACCTTTTCCTAATAAGTTTTCCATCTTTTCTTCATCTTTCACTTGTTTCATTAAAAACTTTACGTGCGACACTGCCCTCTTCGTTCATATACTATACGTTCGACATGAACTGTCCATTGTAGTCTTTTTAACTTAGGCCCGTCATATTCATAATTGTACCATGTGTGTCCATCTCCATCTCCTTGAACGCGAAGGTTCTATACGTCTACAAATATTCGTCGTATAGAACCTCAAGGGTTGCCAATTGTTTCTTTCGTCTTCTTTCTCATGCTTCATGTTTTGCTGTCATAAGGGAGTGTTGGACGGATTAAAGCTCCATGCACTTTGATTTTGGTTTTTCGGATGAACATTGAGTGGCTTGAAAAAAAAATCGGAAAGAGTAGTAGACTTTCTTTCCCTCTTTTAATTTCTTCGTTGTACTTCGATCAGTTCATCATCATCTGTTGCTAATTCCTGGCCAAGATATGAACAATTTTCCACATTTTCGATGTTATGATTGTTGATCTGTTACTTGTCGTCCGGGGATCATTAGTTCATCACTACTTATAATCCAATCTCTTTCAATACTGGTTTTACGCGATTTTTATTGAAGACGAATAAGAAATAACAAAAAATTTCATTCCCTTTTTACACGATTTTTGGTTTGATTTAACACGATCTATCTAAATTCTAAGAATTAAAAAACACTACGCTCATAAACACGATTATAAGCAGCACGATGTTCATGCGCATTTGTGATTGTGCGTATTCTCTTCATTCTCATTCTCATTCGCCTTTTACCTATACTCTTCCAGGAACGTATCTATCGTGTACAAGTAGAATTGGGTGTTCTTCTTTTCCAGATAGAAAGAACCGAGTCAGTATGTCCACAGAGAAAAACAATTTTCTACGATTTCTGAAAGATTTAATTAATGACTACAAGAAAATTTCCAAAAAATGGTGTTTGGTATACGCTGATCTGTATGTGATTAATGATTATCTCAAAAAAAAAAATTACCACTACATATAAAATATTTTCAAAATGTAATGAAACCCGAAAAACAATTAATTCGAACTATTTTCGGACCGTTTCTCGAGCACTTGTCGTTTTTCAAGTTGCTCAATCAAACGTAGCCGTTCAGCAATTTGACCGTGTATAACGTCTCGATGTTTTTTACCCTCACCCAGCTCTTCCATTTCGGCTAACCAATCGGCACGTTCATAGATTTCGTTTAGAACTGCAAATATTTATACAAAATTAATAAGTCAGAAGTGCGATACAGATTTGTAATTTTGAATATTTTACTTTCAGTTATTTGATTGCGCGGCTCAATGGCTTTATTGCGATGTTTATGTTTACGCTTAAGTTTGATGCCGTCCAGTTCGGGACGCTGTTTAATGCCGCTCATTCGTTCTTGTAAACGAATTTTTTGCTTGTCGAACGGTTCACGCAAATGATGGATTGGCACATACCTATACAGAAACAATTAATTAATTATGAGTTCCGGCGCCTGCGCAATTCTCTACACATAGCCCTCGCAAAAAACACGGATATTCGATTTTATAGAAATACCGTGTTATATGAGACTTATATAGAATTTTGCAAAATGGAGACGTGTGCAACGATAAATTGTAAAAAAAAAAAAACTGACGGTACGCGTGAGCAAAAGTTTCTACAGTTTGTAGACCGCGTTATATCGAAATCGTGTTATATGAGGGTTTACTGTATACAGAGAGAAAAAAGTGTGATGTCGGGGCACCCGTTCGATCTGGTAAAATGGAACTCCTTACTTTTCATATTCAAATGCTCCACTCGCTTTAATTGCATCCAGCGATCGTTTGCGTGCCGTTTTCGCCCGAATCATTATCTCGTATGCCAATTGATCTTCGTATGTGTGCGATTTTTCTTTTTCATATAATCGGGGCGGCGGCAACGGATCACCATTTCGTAGATGATAATTGACTTTGTTCCGCTGGAACATTGTCAATTTTTGTTCCTCCATCAGCACTATTGAAAATGTAAATGTATTAGGTAAATTCTATCTCAGCATCTAGCTAGAATCAAATTCGATGATCGATTCTTACATTTGATAAGGTCATGAGTATCCTTGCTGTATGTTACTTTATGCGGATGAAATAATCCTCCTTGTACAATTCGTTCACTGGGCCATTCCATATTTGTTCGTTTCGTATTAATGTCTCGATATTTTTTTATTTTATTGTTCAAAATTTAATTTCTATTCACATTTATTTGTAAGGATTCAATTGATTGCTGAAGTTTTGAAATCAAAACAAGTTATCGTTAGCATGGCAACCTAAATATATAAAAGGAGTAGTACAATGGAGGCTATATATACATATGTGCATGTGCAGTGCATACATGTACGTATATATGGACCGTAGAGTGCCGATTATAATACCATTGTACACTATATGAAAAATACTACTTTTTAACCCTGATATACAAATCCAAATAGTATGCCAGGGTATACTCTACAGTACAAAATATATTATGAAGAATTTTCCTACATTTATTTTTAAACAACGAAACGAATGAACGAAGGACAAAATGGTTGACAATTGGACAAAATAATTCATTCGATCGCTATCAATATTCATCTAAAGTATATTCGATCAACTTACACTTGCATTAAAAGCTACGTTGTGCCAGAATAATGGAACAAATGGCCGAATAAGAAGAGAAACACTGATGATCATCCAGTACAAGTACATGGACGCTCATAATGTGCCTTTCTCTGAATTTTCGATTTTCGAATTGTTCAAAAAAAAATGTTCTTTGTTTTCGAGATTCGTCAGCACCTGTAAATTGGTAAAGTCGAGAGCGCAGATGTCAACGGTAAAATCCATTTTGACCGTAAACGTTAATTTTAGCTTATAATTGCTTGGATTTTCGCTTATAAGCGCTTCTTCGCAAGATAGCAAACCAAGAAAAAGATAATTACTGTAAAAAGTCGCAAAATGTTAGTCCTTGGAAGAATGGCTGTTGATGCTGCTGGAAATAGTGACGATAAAATTGAATAAATTTGCATTTTTCTCTTCCGCATTTAATAAAATGTCCTTTTTTCCGATTTTCAAAAATATACTTTTTTTATTTTTTTTCCTTCTTCGTTAAATATCCTTTTTTTTCCCTGCCAAGATATGGTATCATTAGGTATATTCATGGCATACCAGTGGCACATTATTATTGGAGGTATTCTATTCGGCACTCTACGGTATATCTGCGGAGGGTTATATGCCTAGCTCCACAACCTACTTTACATACAGCTGCCAAAGAGCGATGTTTACAACAATTCTGTGTGTGTGTGTGTGTGTGTGTGTGTATATAGTTTTAATAGCATTTGTGCGAAGTGTAACGGAATACTACGAGAGGCCAATATCTGTTGCTGCACAACCTGCACAACCTGCACAACCTATAGGATATAGTAGTAAAAATTTGAACTTTAATTAGTTTTCATAATAATTGGCTATGCTTCCATCGTGTAGCAAGGGAAAGGGGCGGATATCATGCTTGCTGTTATATATAGTACTACATAGTAGAGGTTGTCCGTAGCAACATACATAATTCTCGGTAGATTGCATTATATTTGATTCAAGGATCGATATTTTCATAGAAAAGGAAATAGGTGGGTAATTTCGGTTCACTACACCGGAAAATTATTATATTATTTGTAGGTTTTCATTGAAAATATTAAAATATAATAATCAAATTTTAAAGCAATTCTACAAGTGGGGTTTTCTTTCACAACTCTGTTTTCAATTTTCACTATATTAACAAATGCAATATGCAATATTTTTGTAATTTCTCTACGGAAATGAAGCGGATACGGACATTACATATTGACGTCTTATAGGATACATGGAAAATCTACTTATTAGGTCTATGCATTTGGAAAATTGTGTTTAATTACATGAGGAAACGTTATCTGCTGGTTGGATTATTTAAAAACAACGTAATTGAGTCTTGAAGTGCTTAAAAAGTACTTGATGGGACTTAATGGTTCGGGTCTCTTCTTTTTTTTTAATGATAAAAGGAGAACAAATAGGTATAGGAGGGAAGGGGTTCCTGAAATTGATAATTCCTAGAGTAGGTTTGAATTATGGCGAAATTTAATTTCCTGCAACTTTCAAAAATATTTATTTTTTCGAAAAGTTCCCCATAGACGAGATATTTTTTGAAAAAGTTTCACTAAAATTTTAAAACAATTATTGTCGAGGATAGAAAGAGACAAAATTAATAAATTCCAAAAAAAAAAAATCGTCAAAAATTATTACAATTTTTCGATATCTTTTGCGAACTAACCGTTTTTGAATTTCGAAAAAAATAGTAATGACGCCCCACCTAAGTGCGGGAATCATCATGATGTTCATATGATAATTTTTGTTCTTAAACTCCAACTCCAACACATGAAACGTGGAATATTTACGGCGTCGACCAACTTATTCGAATAAATACTACGTTGACGTACTTGATTCGTGACAAAACAAAAATTTTATGGTTACGAAGCTATTCGAATAACTTGTTCCTAATACGATCATCCAAAATCTGCTGATTGTGTCCCCATTTTCAGCATACAAAACATCCCAAACTCTGCATAAATTAATATCAAATCTCTAGCTTAGCTTATAGTCCATGGAATCATGGAGATAATTTGCATGAAGCAGATCAAACATCGAGGAACACGTGGAAAAGGACCGCCATCGGGGAAGTTAGCGGGTGATAGGTCTTGGAACGAGATAGGTTACTTGGCAATGAATAGAGACGGATGGCGTGACTTCACCATAGCCCAATCCTCCCAACTAGGGGTTTAAGGGAACCAAGAGAGAAGATCAAACATCTCCATAAGAATTCTAATATATCGAAAAAGGGAGGGAAAAACTGCTAGTTGGGTTTAAAAAACTTTGTTATCTTACCAATTCTAGGTAGTCAATTCTTATTGTCTAGATGAAAATTTGCTCAGTTGTTTCTCAGTTATAATCTCTGTTCTGTAATCTGCGCTACAACCCTAGGCATTGGTATCCTCTAATTTTCGCCTCTAATTTCTTCGGTTCAGGGCTTCTACTATTCAGTTCGCTAGATTCGTCTAGATTTTGACCATTACTTGATACACGTCGTCTATCCACCTCTGTTCAGGAGATTTGTATGGTTTTTTTTTTTTGAAAAATCAAAACTTAGACCTATGGGTTATACCAAAAAATCTGTCTTTTTATCTCTGGATTCTAATAACCAGCTTCCCGGGTACATGCAATTTTGTATATAAAGTAAATGTTGCGAATTCTAAACCAAACGGGCAGCAGCAGGAACGACATGCGGTTCCGGTAACAACATATTTTTGAAATCTACGATAGAACTAAGAATCATCATTATCGTCATGCTAGTCCTAGTCATGTTGTCTCTGTCGCACACGTACATACGATAATACGAAGGGGGGCTTACTGTTTTTGTGTGTTGAATCCGTGTTTCTGGGGGTCAAATATTTGTTTCACGAATAATTTCTTCGGAATTGTTTTGTCGAGCAAGAACTAAGACGAATAAGACACATTTTAAGACTCAATTTTCTTTTTAATTCGAGAGTAAATATTAATTTACAGTCATATGATGATTGATTACAATGTCAAGGGTTTTTTTTTTTTAATTTTTAATTTGATTATAATATAAGTTTTGGCACAGCCCCCATTTTTATTTTTAAATTCCATTAAATGAAAACTTAATTGAAGGTTTTTCTGGATGTCTCATTTACTTGATAATAATTTTTCGCTTCACTTCTTCGTTAAACTTTTCCAAAATTTTTTTGAATTTTTTATATTTTTTTTTTTTTTTTTGCTCATTCTAATTTAAAATTTTCGAGACCTACACACACATATATACGGAATATACATAAAATCTATCACACTTAAACAACGTAATTTGGATTTGGATCATCGGACAGTACATGTTTGTGTCCACCATCTCCAATGCACATATTTTCCTTGCTATAGTGATATGGTACCTGGAAAAAAAAAGAAGAAAAATGATGAGAAATGTGCTAAAATTGATTATTTGATAAATACTCGTACAGTTCCTGGTACTGGATATGGAATTGATACAATAGCCGATTTCGTTAGTTTGCCCATTTGCCGAAGGCTCCGATAGAAATTGAGAGCGAGCAACCAGTGCAAAAGGTCGAGCACTGCAACGAACGTAATGGCGCATTCTACGTATATATATAGGAAAAAAGAAAAATTAGAAAATCGGAATCACATTTTGTCACACTTACTGCTCTTCTCGATGTTTACCAAATTATCGTTAACAGAGATCATCGAAAAATAGCCCAGAGCAAAAATAACAAATATTCCAAGAAAATGGAACACCAACCACGGTATCATTAGTTCGGCTCGATGTTTAATGATGCCAACCAATAATCCAATGCACGTCATCAAATATAGGGCAATGATAAAGGCCGAAAAGTATAGTATTGAGACGGTGCTCGTTGCCAATTCGTTTGCATGATGGAACCGTATATCATTCAGGCTTTCCCTTCCGTAATGAACTTGCCGTTCATAGAATTGCTCACGTGCCATTTGATCGGCATGGTCAATAGTTAGAACTTTAACGATTTGTTCGGCATGCGTTAGAGCCAATAGCGTCATAAATAAAACCAAATGAGAGATTAGCTAGAGATGGAGGAGGAAAAAATCGTTAGGTTAGTTTTTTTTGTTTTTTTTTTTTTGGAAAATATTGTCTAAAAATACACCTACCAATTGAAAGATAGCAATCATTATTACGAGAATTTTTTGCGTTTTTATTGGCATTCGGAACATGCAATTTAAAATATGTTCCCCTAGGGGAGTATTGGTAGCTAATTTCATCTCCATTGTTTTTTTTTTTGTTGCTCGTCCTTTGGATTCACTGTACGTTTTATATATGCAAATAAAATTTTTTTCAACCTCAAGGTAATGCCAAACTATCTGTACTGATAGACGTAAATGGGAAAAAATTCCTTATATGTCCTTTGTTATAGGGACACGAACATGCGCAATCGTGTTTGTTTGTTTTTTTTTTTATTGTGATTTTATAGATTTCGTTGTGAATTTTGTTTTTCACTGAATATTCTACGAATTTAAATTGGAAAAAGGATCTCGATAATGTTGAGTGATTTCTATGTTTCTCAACATTTTGTGTCCAAATCGGCTGAGTTATGGAGTTATGGTCTGACTGAAATCGATGACATTGTCAAAAAAAAATCTGTAACTAAAAAATTCCTCCTATTTTTATTTGCTTTTTCTTCTTTTTCTTCTGGGAACCAAAAAGTCTGGCTAGTTGTTTTTATATTCGGAACAATATCTGTGAAGCCAAATTATCTCAAGTACCTTTTTCAAAGTTTGTACGAAAAATTATTCACAGCCGGAACAATGGAGAGAACCTTTAATGTTCTTTAAAAAAAATTGAGTAAATCCGAACGCCTCTGCTTGGTCAGTAGTATGCCAATTTGAGACATCCTCTGTCTGAACTGATGAGTTAGCTATTATTCTATATATTCAATTTATCTCGAGACTGTCTACATTCGACAATAAATGTCCACAACCACATCGCATTTGTTGGGAGTGTACATCTTTCGATTGATCTCAGATGACAGATTTGGCAGGATTTATGACACTTCCGGATCTTACGAGTTAACCTGACAATAGGAGATTGTCGATACCAACCAGTTTAGTCGATTAGTTTCTTTGACATGTCCTGGGCACTGTTTGAATCTCTTGGACCCAATCAAAATCTCTTAATTTAATGAGACTTTCTGAGGAAATTTGTATAGAAGGATGTTGGATTGTCAATTGTTTGGGCACTATATTCCCAGAGATTATATGATGCACTACAAGTCGCAAAATTTAATTTCACACAACAACTGATGTTACACAAAACAGGGCACCTTAGATGCAATTCATCGTCTATACAATTCAATTCGCAGACACAATTCATCTCGACCGGCACAGAATAAATTTTGTTATAATGAATTGTGTCGAAATTGACTGGTTCATGGAGCAAATATGCAGAAGGAGTATTGGATAAAAATGCTAAATAGAAAGAAAATGGTAGCAATGGGAAAAACTAAAGGAAAATCTAAAAAAAACCCCATCTTTTCACATTAAAAGCTTTTGTTTGTCTTTCATATAAGTATAGGAATAGAGATTTTACAATTATTCGTTTTTGTTTTTCATTCTTATGTTTTAAATAAATTATGCAATGCATTAAAACTTTAGAGAAAAATATAAAATATTTTGTATGTATGTGTGTGTGTGTGTGTGTATGTATGTGTATGGCATATGGACGACATAAAAAAAAAATCTAACAGGCCGGCATTGGCCTATCGAATTCATTCGATTGCTGAGCAAATTTATTTCGAACCATATACGATGCAATCACTTCGGCAACTTCGTGTGGCCGATCCTCGTGTACAGCATGACCACATCGAGCAAGAACTTGCATTTGAAATTTTCCTAAAAAAAAAAACACGAACGAAACCAAAAAATTTCAATTGCCAATTATTTGATCCAGAATTTTTTTTTTTTATTCAAATACCTTGCATTTGGCCAACAGTTAGCGTTCGATCTAGTCCGTCTATGCTGGCAAGTAGAAGTAATTTTGGAACTCGCAAATCTAGAAATTTCTGACTTAAGCCTTCAAACCAACCAGTCCAGAATTTTTCTGTTTTTGCCAAATCTATTCGCCATCTGTACCTTTTTTCGGATAGAATTGGGAATTTATTTATTTATAGACAGGTCGCTGGTCTAGCACTGATTCTTATGTACTTACTTTTTATTTTCGTTGATTTCGAATGGCGTTTTGAATGTTGGCAGTGCTGCTTCATCACTTTCCAATTCAGCATCTTCAGATATTGCCATTGGATTTGTAAATGGTGTTGGTGTCGGTTCAACAATGGCTGAATCTGTTAGTGGAAGATCGTTTGTGGCTAGTTTACCTGTACTACAACTGTTAACAGGAAACAAAAAAATTGGTATGAAAAACTGTCCGAATAGCGAAGAGCAAAGGGAATTACTTGACAATTTGGCCTGGCATTGAAACTTTGGCAGAATCGACATTTCTAATTTGGCCACTTCTTACACTGGAAAATAGGGGAAAAAAAATTGTAACAGGTTCTACCGAGATTTGAACTCGGATCGCTGGATTCAAAGTCCAGAGTGCTAACCATTACACCATAGAACCGATGTTGATCGAATTTCAAAATACGCCACGAAAGCATCAACGCCACAGACACAGATGTTTGGAATTGCCTACTTTTTGGCGATTTTGCATTCGATTCAATTTATTGTTACCTCCATTCGATGGCATGCTGAATACTTTTGAAATGTGTTGGACGTGATCGTAGAAAACTTTGCATACTGGCCAATGCCTCCATAGCGGTACCCTCAACCACATCAATTACCACACATCCAAGAAGTGTTGGAATTAATTCCAAATGAGCAATATGTACACAAATAGCACCACCCATTGAATGGCCAACAATCATTATTGGCGGTGCATTATCGGGATACAGTGATAGGAGGACATTCGCAACATCTCTACAAGTATTAGAGAGTATTAGAATCTCTGTTTAAAAGGGAATATAGTATAAGGAACACATTTACCTTGCTAGCATCTCGGCGGACAGATCAGATTCATCGGCAACTGTTGAATCGCCATGTCCTCGCAAATCTATTGCCATGCATTGACAATGAATAACGGAAATTATTTCAGCCTTTGGAAAAATTGCGTAAATTAATGCATAGAGAACGATTACAATTAATGGAAAACAAACGGTAAAGTGGGACCAAGTCAATGCTGAAAAGCCTCCGCCATGCAATAGGACAATTAGCGGTCCATTTTGCGGCGGAGATCTCGATAAGTACACACGAAATTTATGTTGATCATCAATTTTTACGTCCTTCTTCTCTGTAAAATATTCACTCCACATAACTGGTGTATAATCTTTATTGCGATTCCGTTTTAGCGATCCCTCTCTGTAGTGTTATAGACAAATAAAAATGCCGAGATCATAAATGACCTTGTCCACAAATAGATAAATGCAATTTTACGTACCTGTTCCGAGAGGGTGGTGCAAACGGTGGCAATCGTGATTTCATAACAATTTTCTGCAAATTGGACATTTTTTATTCAGCAAAATCACCTTTAACAAATGTATTTATAGTTTCGTTGTTTTGAATTTCTATTTTGACTTTTTGACATTTGCATTCAGAGTGAACATTTGTGTGTATGCGCAATGCAGCGTGCGCAATTGACGCATGAACACTTTGATATATTTTGAGTGCGTTTAATGTGGGCGGTGAAAAAAAAACAAACCGTAGAAACTAGCGCCATTGTTGTGTAGTGATGGAAATTTGACATTTTGACAAAAAAAAAGTAGACTTGGAAACCTACTTGCGGGCCAAATAAAAAGGAGTGAACCTTTTTTTTTATTACTGTTGGATTAATAATTATCAACGCCATCTTCATAGTGTCCATTTTGAGCTGCAAATAGAAGTACTAGAAATATTACTGTATTTCGATCCTATTTTGTAATAGAATAGAATAGATCATAGAAAGGAAGTGTGCAAATTTTCCATATAAAATACAGGAGTTATATGATTTTACTACTACTAATACAAATACAATTTCTTGTGTACGCAATACAATGTGTCAATGGTCAAATAGACAGAGAGTTTAATTTTTTTTTGTGTATTGCTTTTTATTACAGCAATCGATTGTGTTGGTCCTTTTGAGAATGGATTATTGTATTAGAATACTGAAATTATTCGGTAACGCAAAATAAGATCGAACTACATTTCTTTAATCTAGTACTTCTATTAATCTGCAGAATAACCAAGAGAGAGTGCAAAGGTTAGTCTTGATTAGGTAGTCTAATACTGTTGCTTCAATTACTTTCTGTTCAAATTAGACATCGACGTCTATATACATAAATTGAAACATTTAGAGAAGGACATATAAATTGAAAAAATTTGTATGTTAGAGCGAGAAAAATGTTGATTGTTTTCAATCTACTCAAATACTGCACATCACTAGTTTAAGTTTTGTGTGTGATGCGAACGGGTACAGTAGTTACGTGTGCGGTTTTTACAACAAAACAGAGATAATACAATCCAAAAAAAAAAAAAATAGGTGCAGTGATTTTTATAAAACGTTTTATTGTTACAACAGTGAATAAATATATTGATTAACTACACCATCAATTGGATAACAATTTTGTGGATAATTCAACAAACATAATAATTAACTGTAAGTACACCTAGCCTAGAGATATAGAAATGTATCAGAGCGAGTGACAAAGTTCAGTAATATTTATGATGCGAAAAAATAATATGGAGAAAAGACCTTGGTACTTAAAAACACAAAAAAAAAGACCAAATGTTAATGACAAGACAAGTGAATTTTTCTTTTTATTTTCGATTAATATCGATTCTAAACAGTATTGGGATGGGCATTGAGGTCCTTCAAATTAAACTTCAACACCATAACCTCAAGTTCTTTTAACACGCACTTTAGAACAAGAAAAATGTCTGCTCACAGCCAAAATTATTTATTGGTGTGGAGATCTTTCATTTTGTCTACAACTACCTACCAGTCGAATGGTCGAGAAATCTTCATTTCACTCGTCAACCAATATTATCATAATTACAATGAGCATCGAACTAGCCAAACGCTAATTCATTCGATTGAGTAATTTGCGATTTTTTTTTTTTTTTAATTTTTTCAATTTTTGCGCAAACCACTGAAGCAACAGCGGGCTGCGCTGTTGTGTGTGTTGTCTTTACCTTTACCTGCCTGCTGTCTTTGGTAACATGAGTTCGATTGGTCATTTCACAGGTGAATGGTTTTTCATATTCGCGTCCGAAAACGAAGAAATTAAAAAAAAAAAAAATACTTAATTCTTATGTCAATGTATTATAAAACATTTATTTACAAGAGATAAATATCGTGTGGAGCCAGATAACGCAGTCGATTACATGGCAACAAACAACTTCTTATGTACCACATCCACATAAAACATAAATAAATAAATAATTAAATGGCGGCGTTGTGAATTTGCATAAATCGTTTTTTTTGCTGCTCTTCTGTTGTTATTTATTTGTGTGCCTTCCGTCCGTCCGTTCCACTGGTTTCTGTCTGCGCAAGTTAAGTAAATCCGTATTCGAGTGAATTTTTTAAATTATTCTTCAAGAATTTGACAAATTTCAATAATTTTTTTTTTTTTTGGGTCAGTTTTTTTTTGTTTAAATTTTATTTATAGGCCTCTGAGCTGACTCCATAACAAGAAAAAGTTGTCTGACAATAGAAAAACAAATATAAGTGCCGGGAATGCATTTATGTGCTAATGAAGCATTTCGTTGGTTTAAAAGCAGAACTCACTAAGTCAAAAAATGAATTTGTAAAACTCACTATAGCTAACTTAGGGATTTCCGGTTCTATTATATATAGCACGATTGACTTAGTGGTAAAAACATGTAAATTATCTGGTTGCGACTTATAAGGTTTTGCCAGTACAAATTGGAAAATGTAAATCAACGATTTTAACATTATTTTTCGGAACATGTTGAAGGTCTTAAGAAGATTAACTCTGACAGGCGAACCCTAGTAATGCATCTGCGAGCATAGCTCAATGCTAAGCGTTTTTCGATTCGAAAACTTCTTGGTCACATTGTCACATTGTTACCATGAGATGTTGGGAATTATTATACAATTCTTGTCCCATTGTAACCAAGCCAAGTTCAATCTGGCATTTTCTAATTTATCGATATCTAATCATTTTCAGATGTTAAGATAAAATTTGCTAGACAATCTGAGATTTGATATTTTGAAATAGTTAGCGTAAAACCACGAAAATCAATTGAAAGCTGTAGGAGTATCCAATGAACGGACTCATCAACGCTTCTTTTTTTCGGGTAATACTTATTTCTAAATATCTTTTCAGTCCGTTTTATTTCAGAGACCAGAGGAAATTCAATTTAAGGTCGATAGTTAAAATTAGAAAAATATTCCTAAGCATATTGAAATTAAGTAGAGTTGCGAGAAGTTTTTCACAGTACTTATTGCCATTTTACCGAAGAAGATAGAAGAAAAAAAAAAACTTGGGACTTGCAATTCAACTATCCAGCCTCGGATTCAAAGCAACGATCTACGAATAACACTAGGTCGGTAGTTATTTATACTTAACTAAGTAATTGATAGATAATTAACTCTAGATTTAGTACTTTAGCTAAATATTGTCACTGATTCCATGTCTATTAATTTTTCTTCTTCTAGAACATGATTTTTTGTTCCAATTTGTCTGCAAATAATACCCTATGGACTGGCCGATCAAAAGTATAAACGGAATAACCTGCCCTTAATACTAGAGGAAATATTCAGATTCAAAGCTTTGTTCCATAGGTAAGCAACATGAACGAAGCTAATTACAAATTGTCTCTAATTTATTGTGCGGCAATTTTGAATATTTTTGATCTTTAAAAACTGGAAACTGGAACAAGATCGTCCTTTAGAGAATATATATTTGGGGGTTAGAGAAGTCTAATTATCGGAAGGAGTTTATTTGACCTTTCTGACAAACAGGGAATTTATTTCTTTTCAAGCTACATATACATACGTATCTCTATGAATTGTGCTTTAGCTTTTTAATTTTTTTTAACGCATTTTTATCCATGTTCAGCCCATTCTTGTTTAAGAAACACATGTGCCATCCATATCACTTGTCACATATGCAAACAGGCTGAACTTTCTATAGATGCTTCTTTGTGTTCCTAAATTTATACATTTCTTCTATGAGATTTACTTATAAACCAAAGACAGAAAGGCAGAAGAAAAATGTTCTAAAATTAGCAAATATGTAGCGAAACTAAGTGCATAATTTGAACATTTCATTAAACACATGTACATATACCTAAGTTCAAGACATATTTCTCAAGTCTAAAAACAACATTTTTAGCTATTCCGAAATTAGCTTCAAAAATGTTCTCCAAAAAGGCCAAATCTAATTAACACAATAAAACGATATCGTTCCTCTCTCTGAAATTTCCATACGGAAAAATATTTATAAATAAGTACAGTGTGGCTGCCGGTGAAACGAACACACCCAACCAAACACTCTTATGGATTAATTTTATTATAGAAAATTCCGAATATTTGAACAGACACACCACAAATTTTTCTTTTCTTTTTTTTTTTTTGTTTTTTTTTTATGTTTGGATTTAGATTTAGAGATGACTCTCTGTTGCACATTCATGTTTTTCAGATTTAATTTTGTAAATTAAGTTGGCAATATTTTATCAAGGAAATAAATTTTCCCAAAAAAAAAAAGAAAGTAAATTATTTTGGTGCTTTTATTTTAATTGTACCTAAATATTTTACTTTTATTGCATTTTTTTGTATCCTAAATGTGCCACACGATTTCAAAATTCGAATTACTGGAGTAGTCATCATGTGGGCATCTCGCGCAGTGGTAAATATCGGTTGATGTTGAAATGTATTTCTTTTCCACAGTATTTAAGAATAATGGCTAGATAAAAATATTTTAAAAAACTTTCAGATAATTGGAAAATTGTTAAATACATTTTTAAAGAAAACCACTAAAATTGATTCTCCTCGATCTATGTAATCAGTGATGTTAGATCATCGATACAAGCCACTAATTTACTGAAATATACTAGAGATGAGCAGATTCGTTTTTTTCACTGATTGAATTAGTCAATCCCGAAATAAAAGATTCGATCATTTCGATCTTTTCCATTTTTCGATCTTTTCATGTACATATCAAATGATTCGAATGAATCCGGTTAAACAAATTGAATGATTGAATCAGAGGGTCATTTTAACGTAAGCCAAAAGTACTATTATGTAGGTATATGAAATGTGTACGTAGGTGTGTTTGGATTGCCTGACATGAAAGTGATCTTTATTGAACATATCAAAGAATCTATTTAATCAATAAATAAAGATAAATTTCAGTTAAAATACCTACATATGCAATTATGCACAGATAGATTTTCACAAAACATTTTCATGACAAACATTTTTCGTAGAATATTTAATTGTAAATATCCGACCAAATTGAATCATATTCATACCACTACTGCTCTTATCAGTTCAGTTCAGTTCATATGTTCTCAGTTGTTAATATGTTCTCTCGTTCGTATTTAATTCTATCGTACACTGAGTCACTATAAATGAGTGAGTTTTGTTGCAAAGAACGAAATGAACGATAAACGATAGAATATTGCGGATCCAATAATTTATTAATGATCTTTGTAATGATGCGATATTTTTGATTTGTTCAGTCATGAACGAGTCATCTTTAAAATATACTAACTTCATTTATGCCTCGGATTTCTAAAAAATATTGACATCCAGATCCTAAAATTGTTTACGTTACGTTACGTTGGATTTTTCAGTGGAGTTTTCAGTTTTCAGACTTAAGAACCAAATCGTATAGTTTTATCGATATTTCAATCAAATCATCGGCAAACGATCAATTTCGATCAACAATAAAAAAAAATGGCGCTTCTACACAAAACTAGCCTTCGCCTTCCACAATCCTTTCACAAAAATTCATGTCTCTAGCTCAGCGAGCGATATGCTTACTACCAAAATTTGTAAATTGTAGTTTAACGAAATGTTCAAAAATGTTTGAAATTTGAAAGTAGGAATAAAGTTTTTACGTATTTTTTAGTGTGGTAGTAAAATGGTATCAAAAAAACTCAATAAAAACGTCATTAAAGTCAATTTTACGTTCAACCTGAATCCGGCTTATTACTCAAACCTAAAAAAATAACTAAAACGGAAACAGTAAAGTTCACTGATAAAAATGATAAGAAAATATTCTGTTTTTATAGGGAAACTCAAGAAAACAATAAAATTTACTAAAAATCACTAAACTCAGATATAAGGCACTAGGCTAAGAATGTCAAATTTAAGTTTATCGAATATAAAATTTTTATAGCGGTAATTTCGTAAGATTTATTTCAAATAATAAAAAAAATTGTGTAAGAGTAGTAGACAATATAAATCGATTACTTATTTTAGCTTATTTTTAGAGGACATTTTTTCGATTCTTGAAGAGGAATGAACATGACAAAAATAATAGAAATAAGAATCTCTCTAATAGACCAATAACTGCCAGTCCCTGAAACCGGTATGGTGTTACCATTATTTATCATTCAATCTACGTACTTAATTAACAATTTTATTCAAATCTTTGTAATGTAAGTGTTTAGGCACTGTTGTTCCAAAATTTGGCAATTAAGTATCGGACCCTTTTAACATAAACATAACCGATCGGTCATCCCAGTGGCAGCTCATGAGTATTATTGATCCCATCATCATTGGACTATTTAAAAAAAAAACTTACGTCATTTTGATTAAATATCAAAAAAAAAAAAAAAAAATTGAGGATTCGAAAAATATCTTGAACCTTTTTTGAGAGTTTTTTTTTAAAAAGTGGCACAATTTCAAACTTTCTTAATATTAAAGATATGATTCTGAAACTTTGCATCTTTATATTATTTTAAATTTCCTGCATTTTTTGACAAATAAATTTTTTCGAAAAATGTAACCCATTAAGCAGTAACGTAGCGTGGGTTTTATTTTTGCCTATTCAAAGTACTTACCATTGAAATTCTTACTTTAATCCGTCTAACTTCAATAATTGTTTTAATATTATAACTAAGATAATCTTACTTCAAGTAGAATTTTATTTTCAATCTTTTTTGTCTTATAAATTTTTTCCGGTTTTCTAACAAAATATTGAGAAAATCATCAAAAGGTGCAGCTTCAAACTGGGTATTCTTCAAGCTTAATTATCCATAGAGAAATTCTCTTGCAGAATACCCAGTTTTGCATTGCATATTTTGATGATTTTTTCGAATTTTTGTTAGAAAATCGAAAATAATTTATAAGACATGAAAGATTGGAAATAAAATTTTACTTAAAGTAAGATTATCTTAGTTATAATATCAACACAATTAATGAAGTTAGGCGGATTAAAGTAAGAATTTCAAAGGTACTTTGTATAGGCAAAAATAAAACCTACGCTACGTTACTGCCATTAAAGTCCAAAAATTTTTATTTCGCAAAAAATAGTCTCACGATGAATGGAATCAATAATTCTCCAC
The DNA here is from genome assembly GCA_026745375.1 of Platyura marginata. Taxonomy (NCBI): domain Eukaryota; kingdom Metazoa; phylum Arthropoda; class Insecta; order Diptera; family Keroplatidae; genus Platyura; species Platyura marginata. The sequence continues at coordinate 22,858 of JANSTT010012444.1, read as the reverse complement.
GGGCCTCTTCTTAATTTAATAGCGCATGCGCGGCTCTCATCTGCACCATTTCACCTTTAAATATTTTCTAATTGTAACCAAAAATGATGCATTTGCATTAACATCCGGTTTCACATACTAAATTATGTGTCAAAATAAAAAAAAAAAAAAAATTATAAAATATTTTTTGTTTGATTTAATACATGACTTTACTTTTGATGTTAATGTTTTTACTGCTTATGAAGATGGTTTTATGACGAGAAAAATTAATGTTTACAAAAATAAATTCATTTTAAACGAAATATTACCATACCTACATCATGCAATAATTTTACCCTAACTTCTAAATTCTAAAATAGATTTCTCTATTTACTGGCCTGGTCTCTCATCCATAAAGAAGAAAAAAAATATTTTTAAAGATTAAAACAAAAAAAAAAACAAAAAAAAAATGCATAAACTATTTTATGTATTTGTGTGTACTGTCACTGTCATTTATATTTTAATAATATCAAGTCCTACGCACACACATGCCTGCACAAAAAGTCATTAATCTGGGCTTAGTTTGGTTGTTTTTTTTTTTAATATAAGTAAATTCACTTTTATAATAGCCGACCGCGACTTCATTATTGCCTACTTAAAACAACTGTTTTCCATGTTTGTCAGGTAAAAGCAAAACTCTTTGCTATGGAAATAATAGTAATAAGATTATACTTAAGAAAAAAAGATATCTTTAGTGTACTTTTGCTTGCCTTCCTTTATCGTAGACCGTATAGCGTATAGACTATAGACTATAGAGTATATTTTACGTACACACACAATTTAATTGCTCTTTAAATTAAATCAAATCACATTTTCACTGTACATATATGAATGTAATGTATGTAGTACATCATGTGATTAAGACATAATGTACACCATAAATGCATTGATTATTTTTATTGTTTATACGATTTAATCTATCCATTTCCGATCCGGTGGTTTTGTGGTTTGGTTGTATTATACGAAAAATGTTCAGGTTTTCTTATACGTAGTTTGATGGTAAACTTGTGATTGCTACATATAGGCACATTGCATATAAGTAAAATCTCTTACTACAAAATTCACCGTAAAAGGTTTGATAGCTAAAAGATAAATTGAACAATCTTATCTATATATATGTGTATGTGTGTGTATGCAATGGTGCAATATTAATCATAATTTATATTAATTCCATAGATTTTATTTGGAGAGAAAGAGAGAATTTACCAATATAGATTTGTATGGTGATTTTTGAATTAAATGAGCTTCTAATCTATAACACATCCCTAAATGATGGACCCGCATTAGTTCCCTTATCTGGATAAAAGTCCATTGACTGCCCGAATGGCGATAGCCTTCTGGTACTCGAATTACAACTCCGTTCTAGGGATTCTAAGGGATTTCTCTAGGAGGTCTATATAAGGCTACATCGGGTATACATAATATTTGTATTTCCTCTCTATACCAAATCCATAAGGTAAAATCTCCGCTAAATATGTCCGTAGATCACAGATGATCTTCTGGTGTTTCGTCGTAGTACTAGTAGTTAAATTGTACAATCACGCCACCGTTCCACCCAAAGTGACCATTAACCAATGCTGTAGAGAAATGAGATATTCGTTCGTTCACGTTGCTTTTATTTTTCTCCAGTATTGACCGATGGTTTTGGTCTTCTTCAAATTTGTACTCCACACTGGCAGTACAGAATTATTTTAAAGTCCTACATGAATATTCTTTTTCTGGCAAAGTTTCCCCCCAGTGAGTAGATATGTACTTTCTTAGACCTTATTAAGTAGATTCTTTCTGGTAATTTTTTTCTCCATAAGTTCCTTTCCAATTCTTTCACGTTTACACTCTATATCCTAATTTTTTCGAATTTTCTAAAGTGGGTTCCAAAGAATTTTCAGAAGTAACAATCTAAACTAGTTATAGAATATTAATAAGATAATGTTCTTTCGAGAAGTATGTATGCCTTCTATAAGACAAATTAATTATTACAAAACAAAAACCGCACCCTCACCATTTTTTTTTGTGCTTAAAAACCAACATAAAGAAAAAATGAAACCAAAGGACAGTGTTACGCAATCTATATCGGAAGTTATGTGTGAAACCTTAGAACTTTGAACGTAAAAATAAAAAAATAAAAAAAAAAAACAGCAAAAACTTCTGCATCCGGTTTTGCTTAAAATAAATTCACCCCACGTACCTTCAATATTTTGGAACGTGTGTTAAAACCATTTTTAGTTTTTCACGCTCATTTTGTTTGGCCAAATCGAACAGATACAGAACATCATGATGGTCTTATGAATGTTTTAAAATTCCCCTGTGCAACAGATGAAACATCCGTGTATATATCTTGGTGAGAAGAAGAAACTCATCAAGAAACTAATAACATCCCAAAACAAAACAACTGCTTCGTGAGCATTGGTAAAACATTTTATTGCAAATGAATAAATTGCGTTTGTTGTGCTGTGCGGTTGTTTGTTATTGCAATCAAACCAAATAAAATATGCAAAAGCCGAAAGCCTACCTGTTCGGACAATACCTCCTGTTCGGTTATTTAATCATGTCTATTATTGTTATTTATAAAATAATATATTGGTGTGGTACTCATTTCAATTGTTTCAAAAAGTTAATTCTAATAGTCATTCTCCATCTATGCAGTCGTTTATAGTATGACTAACTAGAATTTAGTTTCACTGCCATAATTTTATGTTAATTTATTTGACGCCACATAACGAATAAAAGTTGTTGTTACATCAAGGTAATTTTGTATTTGATGCAAGTAACTCTGGGTGCCTTGTACAAATAAAAATGTTTCATTTTAAAATTGAGAAGACATTTTTTTTTTTTTTGTAAGAGAAGACCCAAAATTTTAACCTTCTCTGCTGCTACAATCCTAATAAGATGTTGGGATTGGACATTGAATCAGTGAAAAAGTGTAATAAATATTGAACCTGTCATAGTGCAAAAGAGATTTTTAATAAAGAAAGAAAGAAAAAAAATGACTATTGACCGATTTTTGCCATTTTTTGTCAATTAAAAATGACAACTTTTGGAATGGTACTTCTCAAACATTGTATTTGAATTAACAGCATTTTTTACACTGTCAATTTTTTAAAAAGTTTTATTAATTTTTTTTTTTTTATTTAAATAATATGTCCAATTACTTTCTCTTATTGAAATCGCATTATTAAGTATTAATTTAGTTAAGTACATACTTAAGAAGCCAATTGTCGGGTAAAATAAATCTTTTTTTTTTTTTGGATCGTAGATATTCTAACCATGGGACATAGAGGATTTAATTCCATTCTTTTTATAACTTGTGTTCTAGAAAGAGTTGACTTAATTCGAAAATTAGGATTTAAGATTTGTTAATTTTTAACAATTTCCTTTAACCAAAATTTTTAAAAATTTAACAAAAAAAAAAAGAAACATCCCAAAGAACAAGCCCTGAAAACAAGATCATTCTTTGCTCCTTTTTTGAGAAGTAAATTAAATCGTTTTTTCTTGGTATCGTGACTTTTTCTAACCAATGACGAGGAAATCACTGGGATTAATCTTTGTCGTTTGCGACATTCCATGGTAATTGTATGCAGGCCCAGGAAGAGGGGGGTCACGAGGGTCTTTTGACATGGGCCTCTTAATTTAGGGGGCCTCCAAACAACACTGTTTAAATTTTTGGATAAACAAAAAAGTACAATTTTTTAATTTTTTTCATTATATAGGGGGCCACATATGTTTTCTGACCTGGGCTTCCAAGTGACTCTCACAGGCCCTGATTGTATGGTAATTCCATGGTAATTTTGTGGTAATTTTGGGTCATTATTTTTCTCAAGTCAAGTCTTTGGAACAAAATTTTTAGAAATGATTAACAACTGTATGGCTCGGTGGTAAAATACTCGCTTTAGATCCTCGCAGATGTAGGTTTGATCTCCGCGGGTTGAATTTGTGTCGAGTGATTCGGAGGTCAATACTTAAGTACTTCGAAACAAAACAATAACGATTCACTTGAATTTTACTATAATTAATTAAATTATTCTACTAAAAACTTTACTTTTAAGTATCAACAAAAATATTAAGAAAATTGTTTTGCCAGCACAATTTGAAATTTGTTTGCAAACTGTGAACAGAGAGAGGTAACGTAAAGTTTTCTGCGTATTTTTTTAATTTAATTAGAATTTGATATTATTTTAAATGCTTAATAAATAATTTGTATTAATAGCATATTGCAAGAAAAGAAAAAAAAATCGCTTTAACTTGGAAAGGTGAATCTTCTTTTTAATAATAGCCGTTTTGTCTTTATATAGCAAACAATCAAATAAATCTCTATTTATATGAATGAAGTTTTGGCATACAAAAGTAAAAGTAATTTGAACAAAAAGTAATTTTCGATTAACATCTTAAAAATTATTAACTAAATTATATTCATTATACACACACCTTGTACAAAAAGCACTTTATGGTATGACTTTTTTTTTTTTTTTCAAAAATTTATTTTTACAAATTGATCCATTAGCTCGTTAGTAATTTAAATAATAAATTACTTGAGGTTATTCCGCGTATCATACATAGTACCTACAAGTTAAAAATGAATGGCGAAATCATCTTCCATATAGATAAATAATCAAAAATCAGAATATTAAACTTTCAGCAAGTTTGTCAATATGTTTTGGGCGGTTGTAGCTTGTAGAACATAATTTTTTTTTGTGATGCAATCGACTGATGTAAAATTTTATTTCACTCTATCGGCAAATGTAAACAGTAAAAGCGAGGCGGGTATTAATGGATGATTAATTTTTTTTTTTTTTATATAAACATTATACAAGAATAGATGATCATTGGTTAAATTTTTTTAAAAAAATTGATTGATTTATGTACATAATTTGTGTAGATGGAACCAAAAACCGTCCATAAGATGTTGACATATTATTTTGAAAATTCAAAAATATGCTAGATTCATTTTATCGCTCTTATTCTTATACATACAGTGGTGTGCAAACAAAATGAGTTTAAGGCATATTTTGTATGAAAAAGGCGAAATTCACCAATTTCTCCTACTTGTTGTGATTGATATCTGAGAAATCAGTGAATGCCATTATTCTTTATTTTTAAATGCTAATATTTTCTGAAAATATGGACTGAAAATAACGACAGTTGCAAAAGTTGGGAAGAATTTGCGTTGTGCAAAATAATAAGCGTGAAAATTAAATGCTAGTAGTAGAAGAAATTGGTGAATTTAGACTTTTTCATACAAAATATGTCTTACACTTATTTTTTTGCACACCACTGTATGTGTGGTAAATATTTTGTAATACCCAAATACAGGGAAATAATTCTTGTCAGTTAAGAGATGGAACTGGAAATACTGAATCCCGGGGGTTGGGTCTTATAGGGATTTCTTTACCAACAGCAAATATTTGTACACAATTTTTTTTTTCCAAACGAAGAACTTTTTGAAAAAATATATTTCACAGTTCTACCACCTACACCTCCGCTGGCCCATTGGATATGTAGGGTGCATCTTTAGAGATGGTTTTTTGAAAAAAATAGTCGATAATCGACCAAATATTCAACAAAAATTCATGTCGGTTAGGGGACGGGGATGAGATATCAACCGTTGGAGACAGAAATATACAGAGTGGTTTAAAAGCATAATAATTTTCCTAGAGTTTTTCAAAAAAAAAAACCTAAAATCGCTTCTAAGCGGTTGATATTTCACCCTCCTTCGATACGATTTTTTGTTGCATTTTTATTCATCCGTCATTTTTGACTACCGCTAACGATACATCCTGTAAGTATTTCATTATTTTATTTGTAATTTTAATTAAAACAACCTTCAGCCCTTCAGTAAATCCACTTTCACCTCACCCTATGGGCAAATCTCATGAGTAGTTTTTTTTTAAATATTTTTTCAGTCATTTGACCCATCCTTCAATCACGAACTGCTGGTATTAGTACAGACAAGAAGAAAAACACCCTTCAATTTAGTTTCACAATAAATAGCAGATGATTCATCGGGATATGAGTACAATTTTGAAAAAAAAAATTACTTTTTTATAAATTAAATTAATTTGCTGAAGAATGTCCTTGTACAATTTTCTCAAAAATACTTTTATGTTAAAATTATGTAATTTCACATAACTAAGTACTAAATTAATTAAAATTAACGTTAATCAAAGTTGGTTAAATTATCACTATTATACATTAGGTATATAATTTAATTATGTACAGTACTATAATTTTGAAAATACAATTTTTTTTTAAAATCAAATCCATTAACTCATTATACCAATCTCATTTAAATAAATCATTTGGCCAAACAAATAAGCATAAAATATATGAAAAATAAGAAGAAGAAGAAAAAAAAAATGTTATAAGTAACGTTAATTGTATGCAAAACAACTTATAGTACCATACACGTTCACACAATCCGACTTTCAATGACCTCTTCCTTTAATTTGCGTACGGTGTAAGGTACATAAATATATAAATGTAGGCAGGTATCCCATAAAGTAAAACTTTTTAAGTATCATATATAAGAGGTTGAAGCATTAGACATAATTATATGTATATGCTTTTTAAACATAGCTCTTATTACAAACCTATGATCATAATGTGTCATGTATAGAGTTGTAGCCATACAAGCTATACTCACACACAAAACGCAACATTTTATATTTACCTTTCATTCATATATCAATTTGGTATTATATTACCTATAGTCAGGTAATTGTAAGTACAATAAAAATTGTATTCCTTTGAACTACATATTTTACTTTTATTTTTTTGTTATTTTTTATTGCGATAAGATAACAACAGCAGTACTTTCGTAGATATGTACACTCATCCCTCGATTTACGTTGTTTCGCTTTAACACGGTTAAACAAATTTTTAATTTGATTTTTTGTATCATTTTACATTAGACGCACTCATTTAGTACATTTCTGCATAGTGCACTGCGTGGCGTTACGTTGAACATTGGCGTCATTATAATGTAGTAGATTTTGTTTTATATTTTCATACTGACATTCGTTGTTCAATTCTGTTTTTTACATGGTAATTATGCCTATTATCTACGACTTGTACATATCCTTCTGTTTGATATGAGCGCGGTGTTTCATTCTACACGCGTTCGATGTACACCGTTTGTCGTGGAACGTATCTACCGCATAAATCGAGAGACAGGTGTAGATATATTGCGGAAAATATTAACTTCGATGTTAATCTTAAAATTTACGGTATTTTAAATATGTAGGTACCTCTTTCTATATAGTTTATTATTACTTTACGATGCTTTAAATTTTCATTGTATCTTTGTTGTTGTAGGAATTGGTTTGACGTCCGTCTTAAAGAAGGATGAACAACGAAATGTTTCATTTAGAAAGACACCACATCCACATGTTATTCCTAATTACCTTTGTACTAAAAATCAGCTAATAAAATCTCTGCGGGGAGCACAACTCTATCCGTACTCCATATAGTTAATTACTTAGGTAGTCATTCTTTACATTCACGATTTGTTGAAAAAATGATGTTGCTTGTCCTAGTCAATAATTTGTTCTTGTTCTTTATATTTACCTTCTTCTTCTTTTCTTTTTCTATTTTCCTTCTTTTCTTCTTCTATTCTTCTTCTATTCTTCTTCTTTTCTTCTTCTATTCTTCTTCTTTTCTTCTTCTTATTCTTCTTATTCTTCTTCTGCTTCTTCTGCTCTCTACAATTCATTGTGACGTCATCCATTCATCGCCTCCAATTGTTTTGGTTCAGAGCCTCAATCCTCCGGTTAGTGATTCTAAGAGTACGTGGGTCATTTTTGGACACTATTCAACCATCTACTTCTTCGTCCTTCCTCTTTCATCACGCACAGTCCTTCTTCTTTCATCACGCACAGCTCTAGAATCTACTTGTTGAGTTTGGAGTTTAAATGCTCGAACACCTACAGCTTGTCTTACTCTGTTCCGACTTCGAAGATAATTCTACTTGACACTGATCATTTCTATTCTATATTCTAGAAATTTGGAAATTATATTGGCCATGTGAAAGTTTTTTGCGCTCATAAAATTAATTTTTATTCAGTTGATAATTCAATTCGATTAACGACTATTTTAATTGCTTTTAATTGGTTTTTTTTTAAATGCCTAATTATGTTGTCCACACGTTTAAATCAAGTAAATCGAATGGACATAAAATGTAAAATCAACTTTAACGGTCGCAATTAACACGCGGCACTTAACCCATCAGGAACAAAATAAATCTTAAAATATAAGTATCTTAGGCTATAAGTAATCAATACAAAAAAACAAGTAACTCATAAACTGCATTTTATTTATTACTTATTATTATTATTATTATGATGATGATAATGATGTTGATCTATGTGGAATTTTATATAATAAAACATAATTACGATACTTATATATAAAATTTTTGTTTTGGAATATTCATAATCAGGTCAAACATCACCATCTCAATTACAACCGTGCTAAATTATTTAATAGGCACATCCATTACATGTCAAAGGTCTCTCTTATTTTTATGAAAAAAAAAAACAAAAATTAAAAAAAGTTTATAAATCGTTTTATCTACAATATAAAGTCTCGTATAATTTATTGGGTACATCGCGTATTATAAAGGTATTTAATATAAAAAGAAAATAATAAGAAAAAAAAACAGCTAAGTATTTTAAAGTTGCATCTTTAAATGGTAATAACAACAACAACAACAACAAGAAAAAAAAAACTTTCAATAAAAATTATGCTTGAAAACTGTTACTTTTTTTTTTTTTGGTTGTATTATGAATGTTTAAATTATCTTTTAACACTTTAAAAAGAATTAATTACCGACTTGGTTTTTTTTTTTTTTTTTTTTTAAATCAACATATTAATTTCAATTGGGTTACCGCATGAAATAATTACTTCGGACTCACTGGATAGAACTATCGTTTAAGGATACCGGACGTTATTCAGACGTTGTGCATAATTTGTGCAGTATTTTTTTATGTCTTTATGCACAATATTTGACTTAAATATTTAGAGTGTAACATCAATTATTTTAATTACTTTGAGTTAAAATTAATTCAGACCGAATTGGGTGCATTTATTTTTTGTTTTTACTGGATATGAATTATGTGAACATGCAATATGTAAGATTGAATAGTTTTGGTCAAAATAATATTAATGAATCTAAGGAGAACACTCCAAGAGATCCTCTGAGCTAATTATAGGACTGAACATTTATTTAATATTTATAAAGGGAGTTTTTTTTTACTGGTATAGAATTTTAAAATTAAATCAAAATCGTGGTAATTGCCATGATATTGGCTTTATTGGAGAGATAATTTTATGCCATTAGTGTTTAAATATGATTTTGGGCATATAAGCGCGAGCAGCTGGCTCGAATAAAGCGCAATCTGGCAGTCCAATTTTCGACCACACCAATTACTGTGCACGATGACAAATCGACTTATTCGCGTACTTCCTAACACTACGTTTTACAGTAGCTATAGTTTCTTTGGTACGCACTGTATGACGTCTCTGCGCATGTGTATTGTTAATCAGTGTATGTGAGGTGCGATAATGATTCATGGTTATTTAAATTGATTGTTCGGATGGACGATTATGTCGACCGTAAAATGGACGTTCGCTAACCCGAAGCATGATTTTCGAAATAAATTTGCACAATTTGCAAGCGTTATTCTGGCATAAGTCTATTCATGGTGAAATGGCAAACCAAAATGAGCCATGCTGACATTCGGGTTGCCCGATATGACCACCGTATGGTAGTTTAACGAACTTCTAAAAATAAAACACCCATTACAGTCTTTGCTTCAGTCTAAACATTTCAACGCAGTGTCATAACTGAACGACAATTTTTGATTAAGTAGTCCGACTTTACAATTGAATTAATCTCGAATTAAATATTCACAATTGTCGTGTACTTATTACAATCATTTGATTCGAATGGTAATTTTGGTTACAGTGGCGACACGTGTGCAAGAGTAGACGGAAATCTATATTTGTGTTGACCTCATAACACAAACACCCATATCAATAACAGTAGTCCACTTCATATATGATAATAAAAATATGATTTTGTAAAAAAAAAAGAAATGCCTAAACTCCCTAATACCAACCATACACCAACGTTAAATATTTCACCTGCTAATAGTAACGTTCACATTCATCTTTATCTCAATACCGCCTATCTATGCGCTTCCGTTACAAAACTTGTGCATGGATAAGAAATCCATAAACGAACTTTTTTGGCTTGTGCAGAATTGCACATTTCATATGCAGTTAGGTAAATATTTGTATGATATTCGCGTAGGGTTCCAGAAAATAAACCAGAAAATCATGTTGCAAGTGTTGTATTACTTAACTAATACTTACTTAAATATAATTTTTTTAATCAGCAAAATGAAATTCTATATTTTGATGATGAACATAAAAAATAACATATACCGAACGTATAGTTTGCGGTTTATTTTGTATGTTTCTTGAGTTTTGTCGATTGAATTAATCCAAGCGTTTAAACAAATCGTCTTTTAGCGTGCTCAATGCAAATAAAAGAAGAAAAAAATGGTAAACCAGATGCTTCTGTTTTACTTTATTATTATTTTTTTTTTTTTTTTTTGAAAAAATCATTGAAACATAAAATATATACATAACAGTGTTTTTTGGGGGCGTTATGGCAAGTATTGTGTGTTTCAGTGGTGCCGAACATTGTGTCAAATTACAATCCAATTTTTTGATAACAAAAATTATGACTAACTACAGATATTCAGATTTGATTTGAATATTTTTTTTATTTTGGAAGTAATTTTTTATTTTGTTGTTGTTGTCATTATTGGTTTTTTTTTAATTTTTGGCGACCAAAATTTTTTATTAAAATCCAAATTGCTAGACACAATTTTAGAAAACACTGATCACGCGTCAACTAAATTTATTGCAAACCTTTTTCCATATAATTAGACCACGTACTTGTTGTGTAAAGTATAAAATGGCACGCAACATAAATATTATTTTGATTAAAATAAATAAATAAATATTAAATCAAAATAATGGACAATAATGAATGTCAAATATTGTGAAATAATTTTTTCTCAATATGTGAATTAATTAAAATTATTAGTTTGTCGAGTTATAAGCTGGACAAAGTGGACAATTTCGAATTTACTTATATTTATTAATTAATTTGTTCCAAAAAAAATCCATTTCCACTTCACATTTAGAGAGTGTCAATAATGACAATTAAATTGACGTTGCGTGGTATCAATTCTGTTGGGTTCATATTATTTAGAGAAATATTGCAAAGAAAAATAAAACATTTATTAGGTTTTATTTGAATTTAATAATTAGAAGGAATGTTTTACTTAAATTAAACTATGCTCCCTATGAGAAAAAATAAATTGGTTTTAAGATTCAATTTCTCGTTAGATTATCAATAAAAAAATGACTGACAAAATTCTGATATTTTAAATGGAATTGCCATCAATTTTTTTAATTGAAAAACAATTGTTTTCATCCACTTTATACTTCTAATTGCAATAAATGCAGGCTGGGTATTTAGGAGGGTATAAAGTAGATTTTCTATACTGGTATAGTAACTAAAGAACATTTTCTATATATAATTAAATTCGTACAGACTTAAGTTATACTTACTTACTTAGAACAAGAAACTATTATTAGTGAAAATCATGTTTTTCTATTTTCTATTTCTGTTCCTATTATATAAATAATTTTACAAAATGTAAACAATTAAATTTTGTTGTTATCTTTATGATGCCCTCTCATACCTCAGATAAAATCAGAGCAAATTCTAATGATAGAAAGAAAAATATGTTGAAACTTGTATGTGTACACTGAAAATCTTATCTGCCAGTTCCATATATGTATAAAATAAATCTACTTTGGTTAATTATATATGGATAGGCACTAATTACACCTCAATTATTTATACATGTGAAAAATGTTTTTTTTTCTTCTTCATTTAATTGGTAAATGTTTTGCGCTACTCTTCTAACACTTCTAGAGCTGAATGGATGTTCAGTTATACTTAAGCGTTTTACATGTCGTTTTTTATCATATATTTATATAGGTAAAACAAACACCATGCCTGTAATGGTTACTATGTATCAGTGGCGGTTCGGGAGAACTTTTAAACCCTCCCCCGTCATCGTGAGACTATTTAAACAAAAAAAACTTAGATCATGAATTTAATGGAAGAAAATGAAAAAAAAATGTGGAGTTTTGACGAACATCTTGACAGTTTTTTAAAAAATGACATAAATTTTATTTGGAAAAAAATGCTGGAAATTTAAAATTATACAAAAATACTAAGAAAGTATTTAAGGAACCAAAACAAAAAAATTGATCAAAGTGTCCCAAAATCTTTTCCATTTTCTTTCATTAAATAGACGTGAGTTTTTAAAAAAAAAAATATTCGGACGATGACTGGATCAATAATTCTCACGAGCCGCCACTGTACACACATGTACAATAGTATAATCAACTATATGTTCAACTACACCATAATAAATATATACTTACATAGTTAATGGTATAGTACATCATGTAGACATATTTAATTTCGCGCATTATTGCAGATTTATATCTAGATAAAAAGATGTTTACACTAACTATCTATAATGTGGATTTAATTTTTTTTTTTAAACATAACTGTTTAAGAAATTAGAGAAGTCTTTAATTGCTGCATTTTATCACCTTAATACCGCTCAATCAATTATAAAAATTATAGTTTACTTATTATTAATGATACATTTAAAACTGTTATTAAATATAAATTTACATATAACACAATGTTACTTTTACATATGTTTATTAATTTTAAAATCATAATTTGTTAATATTCGCACAGCAGCATATGTCAGTGTGGCCAAACAGTACACTTATGGTGGTAATAAATTATTTTCAAACCTCAGGTGTGGCACAGTACTTATAGAAGTTAGATTTTTTCCAACCGTAATTGGAATAACTTAATAAATTGTAAAAATGCTAATTTTAGACGGAATGTTTTTTTTTTTTTAATTTAATTTACTGTTAATTGCTTAGCGTATAGAAAAATAGCAATTTATTAAAATAAAAACAAATTTTTTATAATTAATTTCTCTGAAAAACAGTACAACAAATAATTAAATCTTGATTTAAAATGACTTTAGGACTACTAATATAATTGTTAAGAGTGACAAACTGAGCAACTGCCCATTTTCGAACCTCTGTTTCTAACAAATTTATTCCTAAGATAGTTCCATTTACTCACTTTAAACGTTGCACCTAAGACCACTGTGGCACCAAGTGTAGAAGTTTTTTTTTTGTTTTTTTGCTTCTAGCGAAATATTACAATGTTTGTTTTTGATTGATGGTGCAAATAACAAATTAATTATTATCATTTGTATATGTAGAACTGTAATTTTTGAAGTGGAATCAGAACCACCCTCTTCCACGTAAATGTCTCAAATGTTTTAGATTTTAACTTCCATTGCAAGATCCACAGGCTTGCGAATCCAACGACTTATAAGACTCAGCTCTCTGCAACAAACCTTTTTGTGCTGTCAAAATGTTTGGTTTAATTAATTTTGTTGCTACATCGTTCCTCTCTCAATGAATGCAAATTTCTGTTTTTTTTTTATACAATTTCAAGGTGATTTAATGACATTTTTCCATTTTTTTTATGGTGATCTTGTCTATTTGTCATTTGCCACCAATAATTTATAAATGAAGATTATCTGTGTTGTGGTTATAAATTATTGTCTCAGAGATTTTATGCAAATGACATTCAAATATTGTAAGGCGCTGTTTAAAAGCGGTGATCATTTTTTAAATGACGTTATCATTTCTATAAGTAAATTTGAAACGTCAATTTAAAATAAATAAATGAATCTTATATATCTTATAGGAATAACTGTACAAAAAAGGTTTTTTTGAATTTATGTGAGAAAATATGTAAGTTGAAGTGAGGATAGGTGAATATTTTGATTTTTAATTTTTTTTTCTTTTAATTTCTTGATTTTCATATAAAAATCATGTCAGCTTTGATTCCTAAATTATCCGTCATTTTTCTCTTGTAATTTTTTTTCTTCGTTCGAATAATTAAAACCTAGAAGGCATATCTTTAGTATTCAATTTAACGATTAATGATGATCCGCCAAGATTAAGAGCGACACAGAATTTTTTTTTTTGAAGATGCTGTGTATAGCTAGGCGAAAGTTGTATCCGCATTTAGTAATTTTATTTCATTATTAATAATGAGTTGGTCAATGTTACATATGTAGGTACCTGTGAAAGTTACAATAAAGATAATCCTAAATTAATAAAATGATTGCGCATATGCGATGAGATTTTTAATTAATTTCCAAATGTCTCTATAAAATTTACGTTGCGTTACAAAATGTTGTTATCTCGTAATGTAAGATTTTTCTCCAAGTTAAATGGAAATTTTAAAATTTCCTAATTCATCGTCAAAATAACTTAAGCAAACGGATTAAATGCAAATCGATTAATATATGCGCGTACATTACTTCTAACTCTTATAAGCTCAATATATTACATATGTCGTCAAACTTGTCTACCTTTATGGAATTTTTAATTAAATTCAAAGGTGCAATGTTCGTGAATTTTAATGAAACGATTGTTGACCTTGATGGCAACTTGAAGAGCTACTTAACAAGACATATATATTAGGGTGGGTCGAATTTCCCCAATTTTCTGATATCGCAAAGGCAACCCAATATTTATGAATCCCTTAATCTGTGAATTTTGGTACTACATTTTTTTTTTAAATCCATTTGTATATATGGCCAAATAAGTAATGTAACTTTGAAAATGCAAAAAAAAGCATAAATTGTCATTGAAAAACGTGCAACAACAAAAAAGTTTTTGTGCAAAAATTCGAAAAATGAATCAAGGATTCATAAATAAGACATGTTATTTTTTTCATACAAAAACGATCCAACCTAATGGATATGCTTACACTTATTGCCTATCCATGTTCTTGCCATAAATGAAAAAGATAGAAACATAATTTCCTTCATTTATGTATAGGAAATAAAATAAATTCAAATGGTATTTGGACACCTACCCAGAATACTTAAGCCATGCGCTTTACTTAATGTCTTTAAAAACTTTTAATGTAAATTTGCAATCAAAAAGCGATTATACGATGTGGCAAAACAAAATGCACAACTGTACATGAGAACCTTCTTGTATTACCTTCAATGTTTAAAAGTTTTATACTTCTTAAAGAGAATTAATGTCCTTATGGCATTTCTATTCATCTAACTAACTGGTTTGTCTTTAATTCATACCTATATAGAGTTTTTTTTTCTTTTTTTTTTAATCAGGCATCAACCTCAGCAAAGAATTTCAGCATGGCGTTGCGCCTATTGCATAATTTATTCATAAAAACTCTTAAATATTTGAACGCAGCATGCATTTATTCAAGATATTCGCTATATAAATAAATTTGTATAGATTTTCATGTAATATTGTAAGTAGTTAATCTTTGATATTGAATTATGTATTACCGTTTTATAAATTATTTTTATAAATACATTTAGAACAATAACACTTATTTGAAGCCATATTTGGCAATCAAGTTTTTATGCAGATTAACTTTAGATATAAGTTTCTAATGAAATGAGATATTTTTCAATGGCTTAAACTTGAGAAATTATAGACCAAACTACTTAATTCTTGAAAATACGTAGGTATTAAAAATATATTTTTTCTATTTTATACAACATACTCCTTAAGTGCCTTTAAGTCACCCCAAGGTTGTGTCTATTAAAAGTTTTACTTCATTTTATGGAAAAGTGTTCATTCAATTTAGAATTTTTCTAATGTTTGTGGACAATTTATATTAAGTAGTTACATAACGTTTATGTATGTATTTCTATTTATTTTGGTTCTATAGGGTAAAGTCACCTAATGTCGGTCGGTCACTATAAATATATCAGATAATCGGTTACTTTTTTTTTTTAACAACAGATTTTCTTTATAGGAATGAGATTTGAGACTTTGCCTTTGATTAGTATTAAAAAAAAACATTTCCCATTCAGGTTAAGAATTGTTTTTGGCGTCTGTCCGAATCATCAGCCCCGACCTCCTCTTGGAGTTTTTATTGATTTTTATAACAAAATATGATTTTTACCAAATAAATTAAATTTTATTTTAAATAAATTTTTGCCGCCCGGACTACTCGTGATTTTGTACTTTTTTGTTTTGTTTTAATCAACTGAAATCGTTTTAATTTGCAAAAAATCGTGAAAGTTTAATAAATTTCGATAAAAACCGCATATTTCCCGCATGCCACAAAATTGATGTAAACTTGAGTGTTTGATTACATATACTATAGTGCTGGTGCTATTACCCTATATTAAGTGTTGTTAGCATTTCTACATTCACATTTACTTGTAACCTATTTATATTGAAAATAAAATAAAATTAAAGTAAAAGTAATAATAATAAAAAAAAGATTTTTCAACAAAGTTAAAAATAAATTAAGAAGTGGGTATTGACAATGTCTATTTTGTCCTGCGAGAGAAATAAAAATATCCTTAATATTAAAAAAAATAAATAAATATATTTAAAGTAAATTTCATGTGACTAATTAAATTTTATCTTTTTTGATATTTGATTTTTGTTTTTTTTTTTTACCTTTGCCTACAAAACAATTTCAAATAAATGAACAACATGATTTATGCATAAATTCAAAATTGCATATTGCACAACGTCATATTGCACTTACATTACCTATTTAAAGTTTATAAATCGCTTTTACATCTATTATTTTCATAAATAAACTATTGAAGGTATGCGTTGCATATCGTGATGTCTGTCATCTAGTTCAATACCTTTCAACCATTAAGTATTATATACGGACTACACGCGAATACCTACCATTTACTACACAAGTACACATACAACATTTTACAACTGACTGGTAATGTATGTAATATAAATAATGTACAAGGTCCACCGTATAAAAATTGACTTAAATGGATGACTCACTACTAGGCACATAATATACTAAAATTCATTTGCAACATTTCAATATTTCTATGCTTAGGTATATTATTTGCACGCAATAATATTTTTTTTTAGAATTATATTTATTGCAAAGGTAGAAGAAACAAAAAAAAAAAAAACCCCCCGTAGTTTATTTACTTTGCTATCTTATCTTCATCGCGCGAAGAAATACTGCCTAGCCTAGAGTCTTTTTGATTATTTCTTTTTTTTTTTTGGTTGGTTTCTTTGATTTGGTATTGGTTAATTTTAACTTTCTTTGATTTGAATTTTTTTGAAATAAAAGTGACAATTTAAATGAATTGCGAGCGGAAGTAAAATTGGAATGGTATGGTATTAACCGGCATATACCACCCACGCACACTAGTATACAAGTATTCAATAAATAAGACCATCTTATTGGACTATTTAATAAAACATGTTATACAAACAAATTGATCATGAATAAATTAATTGGCGACAAATTAATCTTTTTTCTTTTTTTTTTTTGGAAAAAAGATCTAACAAAAAAATATGTCTAATTTAATTATAAAATACAGTGGTCCCTTCCTTAATGGACACTCTTCTATAGCGGACAAAAATAGCTTGACGTATAGCCAATTTCCTGGTTTTGCGGTTATTTTAGACTAATTTTATATTGTCCTCTCTATAACAGACATTTCTTATGGGCAGATCGAAGGTGTCCACTCAAGAGAGGGGAGCATCCTAGACCAAAAGTCGATCCTAAGTATTTTTGCGGAAATTTCGGAAAAAAAAACAGTTGACCAATCATAAATTGGATATTTAAGACAATTTAACTTTAGAATAACTACTGAGCTTTCAACTAGGTCAGCCCTGATTATGGTATTATCGAGGGGGTAATCACTAGTTCAAAAGTTCTCCCAAGGAATTACTTTACTAAAGGAAGGAAACGGAATTTCTCAGAATTACATCGGAATTACACCGGAATTACGCAGACTTGCCCCAAGAATTACTTCAGTTATTACCTCTTCGGGTATTATTCTAATAAAAATGGACAGATACAGATACGTTTCTCATAAATTCTATGTGAATGCACTATTTTAGATTACTGTAGAATGTGGAAACCATTTATTTGGGGGTTATCAACTAAGTCTGACAAAATGACTTCCAGCACACAATAGATTCTAGTTATCCGAAGGTTGTACGGATACCATTCTCTACAAATGCAAATTCGAATCAGCAATTTATAAATCAACGAATTGTTAATTTAAATTTAAAATGAAGTGCCTGAATGTTGAACATACCTAATTGAAAATTACAAAGAAAATCCATTAATAAACAAAAAAATGACATCTCTAACGATGACGAACAACTGGCTGTGACACAATTTGTACGCGCGCATATAGCAAATAATGTAATGGCGCCACTTTCTTAATTAATCTTTAAATAATAAAGATAAAAAGAAAAAAAACTAACTTCTAAAAGTTACTTTTATATACTAACTATTAAGTACACACTCACTCCTATTACTAATTACTATTTTGGCATCTTCGTGTGGTATGCGCTAAAGTGATAACTATCAAGTAAACAATTTTTCATCTTTCATTAACTACTCGATGTCCAAATGACAGTATCTGTCAAATTGGACATTAAACTATTCACTATCAGTGACAGACATCATTTCCTACATTCTATACATAATTTACATAAAAATAGAACTTTTTTTTTTAATGTTAAATAAATGAGTATGTCTGTTGATAAACAAATAAAATTGGAAATTCTCATTTCTCCCCTCCCTTATTTTCATGAATAAAATATCAGCTGAGACAATAGCCATAGTATCGGAAAGAAGTTTGCATGTTCGATGTTGATTGTGGCCACGCTAATGGTCATGGTCATGTAATTTACGGTCATTTATGATGATATTACATTAAAGAAACAGTTTTTTTGTTTTGTTTTTGCAGTCACTATTATAGAATGATTGGAAAGGTTTTTTTGCGGGATTTTATGTAATATCTACTTACTCTAAATAATCATCATCATCATCATCATAATTGGGCGGGGAGGTATGAAAAATATTAAAGATAAATTCAAATTAATATTTATGTAACAGAAAAATATGGTTAAATATTGATTTTTCAATTTATGGAAAGAAAAGATATTATGGAGAAATTTTTAACTAGAAGAGTTAACATAAATGATGTAAACAACAATATATTTTGTTTCACTCATACAATGACTTTCTGTTTTTATTTGTAATTCAATATTTAATATTATCATATTGTGTCAATGTCAATATTAAAGCCACATATATGTATATGTATGTAGACTCGGGGGAACAAACTAACCCCACCGTATGTATATGCATTGTGTGCTGGCGTGTCTATAAATATCAATATTATTGTATTAAGATATTCCTTAAGCTAAGCGTATATAGTACACGTAACATAAGTACCCACATAAAATGTAAATTTATGGATATTACATATTAAACCCATTTTTATCTCGTAAAATGAATGAATTATGAATACGCATTGGTATCATATTTCATTATAATGCGACGACCATACCATATGCTTTTCTTTAGGTTTTAGATACATGGAAAATTTCACTTTAGGATTTTTTTTTTTTTTTTGTCTTTGTAATAAATGGAGAATAACTACTATAATTACATATAAATAAAAGATATCTCGTTTCTGACCTAATTTTTGAAATTTAAAATTTATTCTTCGTTTGTGGTATATCTTCAGTACAATCCTTTAAAGCTATAAACATTAAAAAATATTTTGAATTGGAATTTGAAAAATGTAAGCCGTATAGTTTCCGGAAAAAATGTTTTGTTCATTTTGAAAATTTCATTTAAAATTTTTAGCTCCATAATTAACACAAAAAATTTTTTTATTTTATTTTAAGAAAAATCATTGATAATGCAGAGAAAATTATACAAAAAAGAAAAAAATTGCATGCAATACCAAAACTGATCCCATTTCCGACATTTACAGTTTTTTTTTTATTTAAGTGTTGTCTTTAATTTATTCATTACGAAAAGTGCTCGAGTCCGAGATTGTGTCTTAGCCAGAATTATAAAACTGATAGGACAATAAGCGAAGATAAAATTCTAAGTTAACCCTTTCTGTTACATAACGGCAAAATTAATGTGCAGTTGAGAAAAGAAAGAAAGACAAGTCGAGGAAAGGTGTTTAAGAGTCTTTATTCGAATTCTGGACTAGATTAAATATTTTTTAAAAAAATGTCTTAAATAGAAAATGTCAAGTTGTTACGTTCCCCCCAAAATCTTAAAAAAAATATGTTAAATTTTAAAAATGCCTCTTGTAAAGATACATTTTCGAAAGGACTTAATCAGATTATTATCAATTTTATATCATTTCTATGATTTTCATCATTTACTTGAAATATATTTGGAATGTAGAAAAAATTAATATGACAAAAATTATAGAGAATAAAAAAAGGAAAATTTCATTCATAGACCCAAAAGTTCCATGACCTACCGTTATGGCGCTGCATTTAATTTTGTGTAATTTTTAGGCTTTTTAATCATTCGTTTGCAAAATGTTGCACAAAAAACCACATTTTTTTAGGAGAACTTTTTAACAAGTAATTACCCCCCTCTCGATAAAATGTGTAAAGTTAAGACATTTGAGATATTATCTGAAACTAACCTATAAGTAACTGAACCAAACACATATTCATATCTTAAATTTTGATCTTTTCCTCAACAATACTTACCACAACATTCCTCTTATGTTTCAATAAAATTGTAATATCGCACACGAATTAATAATAATAATAAAAAAAAAAATATTAATCAATGAAACAATTTGCCAGCTAACGGCACTTCACAACATATTATACGAGTACAATAAATCAGTCATTTAATAACCTAATGAATTTGTAACAAGTCATTTATTGTATACTACAACAGAAATCTAATCAAACATCATCTACTTATATTTACAAAATTTACATGTCATAATGTAGGTATATACGCATTCATGTCTTTAGAGGTATACATACATTAAATTTCACCTTGGCCTTACTTACATTTATTTATTATTTGTTCATAAGAAGAGGGACAAGTTAATAAGTTACAAAAATTAAAAAGCTTTTAATCAAACACCCATACAAAAACAAAAGATTGTGCTGTTTAGGTACCTTTTTGTGTATTACATTTTAAGATTTAAGATGAAGGGAAAGTAATCGTTGGTAGTACTTTGTTCGGATTTATGTTTCGATTGATGGCTTATTAACAAACAAACAAACAAAACCCAAAAAAAAGTTTGTCGAAACAAATATTTTTAACTGTTAGTAGGTACCTGTTTGTTTATCATTTTCATATTATATTATGTGCCCGGATAAATCTTGATTAATATCAATCAAGATTGAAATGATTTATGTATATACTTAGTTAGCAGTCAAATTAAAAACAAACAAAACCAATTTCCAAACAAACAAATCTCATAGCAATATCGTAACAAGTTGCTATGCTAGATACTTACATTACATCCATACTTATGTTAGTATTATTTATTCATTTTTTCAACAAGTTAATTATTACTTTTACACAAGATCTTTCTTAAGACATACCTACATACTTTATTACTTATCTATGTAGAATCGTAGACAGACCGTGTAATAATAGACAATATGAATTTTAGTGTGCTGATCATATACCAACAAACAAACAAACTTTGAGGTTATTGATCTATTTAAATAATGTTATTGGTTGACATAGAAAATCAACAAAATATAAACCAAAAATGGCATCTTTTTTTTTTTTTTTTTTTTGGATTTGCCCATCACAAGTATGAATATTAAAATTCATTAAAATTTTTGACAGTCACGACAACGAAAAAATCGTTTTGTGTATACTTTTTTGATTTTAATCTAAAATTATTTCACACGCTCGTAAATAAAAATTAAAAAAAAAAAAAAAAAATAAAAGAAATGAAATTTAGTAATTCATTTAAAAAAATTACAAGCTGAAAGTTTTATTCTGGAATGACTTACACCTATATGGCAACATGGCTTTCTCTTGAATATTCGCAATCAATTTATTAGAATCAGATTTTTTTTTAATTTTTTTTATGACTTTAAGGTATTTAATATATAAAACAGTGCATAATTTTAATCGCTATAGATAACTTTGTTCACTTAACACACACACACCAATGTATTGAATAGTTCAGGATGTCAAAATACTTAAGGCAATTTTTCTGAAAGAGTTATTTAAAAGTGAAATTTATCTACATACATATAGACTTATGATAAAAATTTACCGCCAAGATGTGAATTACTCGTTCTATGTTGTGCTTAGGTGGAATAAGAAAATTACTACTATGATTTTCGTGGTAGAAAATGAAGCAAAATTTGAGGGTTCGACGATCATCTTGACCGTTTTTTAAAAGTGACATAATTTTGAACTTTTTTAATCTATGATTTTTAAACTTTTCATTTTTATATTATGTATTTTAAATTTATAATTTTTTTTTTTAAAAAGGTCCTTACATTTTGAACTTGAAAGGGTTAACCAAAAATTTTCAAAATGCTACTCACCTTTCACAGAATTTAATTTAATTTAAATACCTTCGTAAATTTTTAATTTTCAAAAAACCATAACCTTTAAGGTCCATCCAAACGATGCCTTTAAAGGGTTAACTTTTAAAAATATGTTTAAACATAAAAAATATCTCCCTGAACAAATTTATCTGAATTTAATCTTTTTTTTTGTTGGTTAACCCGCTCATGTTCAAAATTGTATGGACCAGGACCCTAATTCTGTAAAAATTCAAGAGAAATGGAGAACGAGAGAATATGAGAATGATTTGAAAAACTCTTT
>JANSTT010012433.1:0-23532 GCA_026745375.1 Platyura marginata | reverse complement strand
TTCATTCAGACTTTTTAAAATCGGCTGGGTGGTTTGGGTACAGCATAACTTTAAAAAATGCATTACAAAAAAAGTACAAAAAATCGGAAAAGTTGTTGGTGCATAGCGAAGACGAAAAAAAAAAAAAAAAACTATTTCTCTTAAACACTTAAAGGAACTCTAAAAAAGTGGTTCTGATAAAATCTAAGACCACTTTTAATTTTTCATACAACGTCGCCCCATCCTAATGTATATGTATGTACATCTTAGTGAACGAACATTCGTCAAAAATTGTAATTGGCTGCCATAAGAATTTTTGAGTATAGTTCTAACTTTTTGGGTAGTAAAAGTTACTTCAAATTTGAATCATACAGTTATATGTATATCAAAATCACAAACATTTTTAACTATAAGTATCTAAATCCTTAACCCTTAAATGCATGATTTATTATCTGATAGACATGAACTGCTGATTTAAAAAAAAAATAAAGAAATTTTTTAATGGAGTTTTATTTAAAAAATTACCTAATGGAGATATACTAGACATTTACTGGATTTGAATTATGGATATGGATTTACTAGACATTTACCAGATATTTACTAAACAATTTCTCAAAACTAATAACTGTACCGAAAAAAGATGAGTTATTACATAGAAATATTATATTATTGTATGTACTTACCTTAGAAAATCAGTATAATAAACAAAAATGCAATTCTAAAGCAGAAGTGACATCTGACATTCGCGAAAGAAAAAGAAGTTCTTCCACCTCAATAAAATATATTACCGTGAAAGTGATAATTCTACAAAGACATGCATTGAGGTCATTCCGACGAGTTTGAGGTGGTTTGAGGTGGTATGTTCCCGTTTTACAACGACATGTATTTAAGGGTTAACCTAAAATGTATTTAGTAGTGCATAAAATGGTTACACTAAACTATTAATTTTTTTGATAGAGCTTAATGAGCATAGTCTAGAATTTAGGTACTTTTATCTTGTATGATAATAAACGTATAGCGAATAACGCGCCATTCCGACTTTCCTAGCATCTTCTTAATTCCAAAAACACTATTCACATTGATTGCAATTTATACAAAAAGGCAAAATCTCGTAATATTATGTGTGTATGGCAAAAATGCTCCAGACTATATGAATTCTACATTTTCGAGAAAATTAAAAAGTTTTTAATATAGAGTTTCTTATTGCAAATAATTCCACATTATTAGCCTCGACTCCACTGTTGTACACCGAAAAATAGAAATTTCTCATTTTCATAAATTTGCAGCAACTTTTTTTTCTCTTCCACTTTGTTGCTACTTATATACATATTCGTATATAATCTCTACCCTACACCATGGTCCCCCATAATTTCTAAAATAATACAAATATTTATATGGCCAAGAAGAAGTTTACTGTAATGTTTTATTATTATTTTTCTTTTTGCTTCCGAAAATCCCCCCATTGCTCCTAATTGGGCGTACCATACAAGCATCACCATTCGAAATGGTACAACTATATAATGCACAAAAACACTTAACTAAAAAATATAGAGAATATGGCACTTGCAAATCCAAATTACTTTTAAATTAGAATCTTGGGAAGAAAATTTTTTTCTTTTCTCACCAGCAGCCAACTGAATAGGTATACAATTCAGTTCTATTTTGGCGGGAGGTGAAAAATGGGTACGGAATGGTAATGGTGGACCGCGGGCGAATCACTAAAGAAAATGAAAAGTGTTTTGTTATGGAAAATAAATATAAATACTAAGAAATGAGAATACATTTATTTCGGGGTATATTTTTTGTTTTTTTTTTCCGTTGCAGGATGGTTTTGTTATTCGGCAAATAATACAATTTTCTAATTTTCATAAATTCTCCAATTAACTGTTTATTGCAGAGACAAACTTTCCCGGTTATAAATTCTATAGAAAATAGGGAAATTCTGGTCTAAACAATTTTCTGTATTATTGTATATGACTATATATGAATGTAACTTACTGTAATGTGTGATATTCAAACTCATAGATCACGACTTAAATCCTCGTATGTATAATATGTACATTCCAAGTCCAACCCCCCAAACCCTGAAGGGGTTATTAAGATTTGAACGCGACTATTAAACATGTCTTAGAGATAAGGAATAAACGGGGTTAATGTGGCAAATGGATTATTTTGAAGAATTTCTAGAATTACACCATATATGGGTATGAGTGCGATGTATCGTTGTACAACTATACTCCGTTTTCGTATTACTGGGAGCAGCATGTAGACGATAAATTTTGTGGTTTATTGTTTTTGGAATGGCATCAGCATCACAACGGTAAATGGAAATTATATGTATATCGTGTAAGATTCAAAGAAATCAAATGTCATACATATGTGAAGATGAAGATATGATTGTTCTTCAATAAAACACAGTATTTTTAGAGTTTTTATTAACTAATTGGATAAAAGATTTTTTTATTTCTATTTCTATTTATAATATCTTTTCATACCTTAATATTTTCGGAACATCAAACCATATAGAAGATATGGAAATATTAATTTTCCCGCTAATATTTCCTCGGATTTATCCTTTACATGATGTCAGTAAATTTTCATAACAAAATTCCACATATCCAAATATCTTATTATTCAAAATTTGATCTGTATTGGAATGCTGTCCGACATATTTCCATGCGGATTTTATCCACTTAATGTAAACTGCTAATTATTGATTTAATCGCATTTACACATGTATCATATGTCTTATTATCTACATAATTATGTACATATGTGTTAGTACAGGTAACGACATCTACATACATACAAAACAAATAAATTCAAATTAATTAAAAATTTAAATCACAAACCTGCCGGCACCTTGTTTTATATAAAAGGAAATTTATTCAACTACAAAATTAACCCAATGAACATACATCAGTTAAATTTATATAAAATGAATTACACGTTAATGTGTGTAGTTTGCTGTGCTTGTTGTACCAAACTCTTTCCAACCCAAACCACCCCATCTCCAATTTCCAGAATCCAGTCATATTAGGCTGAAAAGCAAAACCCGTGTGTATAGTCCCGTCGGTTCGGTCGTATACCCATCTATGATACTCGTACAATCCAACACACATAGCTAAGCAGCCAGAATACAGATATTTGTTATAGCAGCCACACATGTCAGCACATGTGGAAAATTGTTCACCACTTAACGGGGCTATTTCATATAGCTTCTACACATTTCACTATGTGCAACATATTTCAGAGGAGATAATAAGCCATAAACAGTATGTGGCGACAGGGTTGGAGAATTTTGCATATTCATACATTATGGATATTTTATTGACATGTTTTTTGTTATGTTTTTGTTGTTTTGTTTTGTTTTGTGTTTTTTTATTATGTAGAGAGTAGAAAAAAACCGAAAAAACAAAAAAACAACAAGACCTCGCTTAAAACCAAAACAATGTTCCATATGAATAGTGATGGAGCGGTGCTGTTTTATTTTGACTCACACCCACCCACATACGACGCCAAAATTCTAATATTAAATTGACTGATGCTAACAAGAAATAATATTTGCAATTTTAAGAGTCTCAATTGTAAGGAAAGGCATGATGAATTTTTAATCAATTCTATTGTACAAAATAAACTATAAAAAAAAAAATTGAATAAAAGCTATAAAACATTATTTAAACTATCTCAGTAAAAATGCAACTGTGGGGTATATAAAATAAGAAAATATTTCACTCGTCACTGACACATAAAATGTTATCTTATTCAAGTCATTTATACAATATTACCATTGAAAGTCTTCTTCCCTGTTTCTGACAATAAATTAGGACATGTGTCGTCCCAGTGAAGGATTTATGACAAATTTATTCTTTTCTTATTTGTAAACGCTCACGACTCTTTTGTCCGTCCACCCAGAGATATATGTTGGTTTTAGAACCGTTGCGTTTCATTGTGTATGTATGTACACATAGATGCGGAGAATTTGTTGTTTTTCTCTCGACAGATGGGTTGTTTTATGGTTTATTATTTATTTATGGGAAGAACATATATTATTGTTATTTTTGAATTATCTAGATCTTGCCAGTATCTATTGTTTTAATTTATTTTGACATTTGTGAAGTGAAAAAAAATAAAAAAGAATCGAAAATAATATTTACAATTTTATTAGTTAGATATTATTAGATATAGTGTTGATTCATCATTATCACTGGTCATCCAACCCTCGGTGGATCTTAGCCGACTTAAACAATCACGTGCAACTTTTTTCCAACTCTCAATTCCAATATTACTTACTGCAGACCTTTGTAACGCCATATATCCAACGCAGCTTAGGACGTTCTCTTCTTTTGATTCCATCTGGCTGATCCATAAGCATTTCCTCTTCTCTTGTCTTTGTACGCGACCCGCCCAGCGGAGACGATTTATTTTTAAATGCCTTTGTTGATACTACAATTTTTGAATCACCGGTCACCGTTACATTTTCTACTCAGTGTTCGAAAATAGTCCTTACTGTCTAATTATTGTTCCTTCTCTATTATTTTTATAAAACTCGCCTCAACATATATAAAGATATAAAACTAACTGGCGAACAATATTAAGGACATTCCAAAATTAATATGGATATTGTATATCCTTTAGAAAGCTTTCTCTTCATTTAAATGGAAAAATTAAGCCAAACCATGTCCACCTCAGCAGTTGGTTCTCCGCCCTCTTGTACACCAGCAGCTTACGATGATGATGGTCATTTTCCATATATGCAGAAAATATACGAGAAATTGTTAATGAAAACAGCTACAAAATACTTGCACTAAATACATATAGTTGCTATTAAAAGCCCTTACCAATTATTGTTAGCACTCAGACAAAACACGATATTAAGCATTCATACGAGAGGTCATTAGAGATGCGAAGCCATTGACTCCTGGTATATATGAGAGGATACAATAACGAACTGGGCGGCCAAATATCATCATAAAAGAAAATGGTCGAGGTGTATATTTTCAATGTTTTTCTTATAATTGCTAATTGCAAAACTGGACATGGTTCGGTTTTTCTATATTCTTTCTACTATATATATACATATATATATATATCTAATGTACATAGGTACTAGGTACATATCTACAATGTAAATATATATACCGACTTTATATATATACGTTAGCAAATCTTTAATTTCTTGTTCCGTACATTTTTATATAGGTATTATGGTCAATGGTCATCCAATTGTGTATATACCGATAGTGTAAGTGGTAAGGTGAAAATGAGGATGTTAGCTTTTACATTGAAGTAGATAGTCAGCGTTTAATAAAGATTTTCTTTATTAGTTTGCATTTGCAATTATATAAATTGTGAGTAGTATAGTAATTCAAATAATATAGCAGATTGAATAAAATAAGAGTACATGGAATAGATAGAAATGGCAAAAAAAAATGTATAACAAATTATCCTTTACAAATGTATAAGACAATTAAGAAATCTTCGATAATGTATGCACTAAATCATTCAGATAAAAAAAAATAATAAAATAACCAACGCCAATATTTTTTCAAATTCAAAAAAATAGGAAAATCCAATCAGTTAAAATTTTCCTTTGTATAGCCAACCATTTAGCCATTGCCATTGCCCTACCAATTGTGTAACGTACTTTTTGTTGATAGTCTATGGTCGCGTAAATCAAAATTCAATTAAACCTTCCTTCTATCAACGAATTGCTTTTCTTGCTTAAAAACGTATCGAAACCCGAACAAAACCTGGAAAACCCATTGTATTTTATGGAAAATATCTTTGTTTCGCCATATTTGGCTAAATCCATTTATATGTACACCAAAACGGCAAAATATCATAAATAATCAAATACGTGTGATTTATATATTTATATTTTAATTTAATTTAGAGGACGTTTTGTATACATAAAATATGTACATTTGTTATAAAATACATATAAGTTTTTTTTTATACTTGTAGAACAATATAAATTTTCAATAATTCGATTTGGAATATAATTAATGGTATGGACTTTATATGTACTTGTACATACATACATACAAAGAAGAATTGAGCTTTTTATAGAAATTATGATGGGTCAGTATAATTTATAAATTCATGTACCTATACCTAATTGTGAATATTTAAAGTTATTAAAATTGATAAGAAGAGTGTATACTGGACTGAATGACAAAAATGATTAAAATTATATTTTCTTACACTGCTTCTGCTTGTATATGAAAAATAAAGTGGAAGCTTTGGTTTCATGTAGAAATTTTCAAATTTTCAAAAAACAAAAAAAAAAACAATAAAAATAAAAATGTTGGTCATTCGGTTCGCTCGCTCCCTCGTTAGCATGATAACTCAACAACTCGTTGAGCTTTTTGCTTCTTTTTTTTTTTTTTTGATTCCTTGAAATATGTCTAGGGCAGCTGATATTGTAAATGGGCAAAATTTCACCCTCCCCTTTGACCCCCTTCTATACGATTTTTTCTGAGGTATGGTTAATTATTTAATCGGAGTAATTTTTTGGTTATGGAACCAATCCTTTTCCGTTAGCAATGTTAACAGGATTCATGAATACTTGATAACAATTAGGCCAAAATTTTAAATTTGGAGTTTTTATTAATTATTGATCTTTCGATAAGTTTTTTAACGTACTCGTATTTTAGCTAAATCAATATGCAGTTTTTCTGAATGATAAGCCACAGTACAGAAAGTGTGCTAATTAATTAGCCGATACCCGTGATACTTTTTGTTCGTTTTTTGTCATAGAATATTATTTCTAGTTAATAATTTTTAATGAAGAAAGAAATAAATATTTAACACCAGCATTTAAATTCTGGTCGCATAGTGAGAAATAATGACAGCTCAAATCGTAACGGATTGGTGTAGTTACACGCAGAACTTATAAATGCATTTATTTTTCTCTTTCTATGTGTTAGTTCTAATTAGTAATGGTAATTGTTTGGTTATATTTATGTATATTTAAAAATTAATTATATTAACAATCCGGCATTCTATCATATATTTGAATTAACTGTCATTATCTCTTACTATGCAACCAGAATTTGGGTGCTGTTTTGTGATAGATCCGTAGGAGTTCGACATGTCGCGTACTACATGAGATTTAGGTATTAATATTTTGAGATAATTTTACAACTTTCAGTAGAATTAGTCGTTTAAAACATATTTCAGCTTTACTTTTTAATGTACCTACATATGTTTTAAATATTATTTATTTATTTTATTTATAATTTTACTTTTTCTTTTGTTTATTTTTTACTTTTTTGTGAGTAAATTTTTCATTTTAGTTATTTTTTTTTACCATACCATGTACAATTGTAGCTATATACAGTAAATAGACCTTAGGCCTAGTATGCATGTATTTTTTGAATGAATAAATTTAGATAGATTATCTGAGAATAGGTACATACTCAGGTACCTATACGTATCGGATTTACAAAAACTGCTATACTTCTTGTGAATAATATTCTCATTTCATTATTTTCTTCAACTTTTTCGTTATATTATTCAAAGAGATAAAAATCAAAAGTATCATATAATATCTTGTTCTAATAATAAAAAAAAAAAAGCTCAGGCCATACCATATTCCATTTTTTCTAAAACACTTCAACAAATTATGGATATTAAAAATAAATTTTAAAATTAAAGTCTTATCAGATGCCATATAAACCTGATGTAAAGGCGCTCACCCCCCTCATGAACAACTTTTTTAAGTAGCAAATAATTTACAATTATGAAGCCCATTATTTTATGTAAATATCATCAAAAGCGAAAGAATAAAAAAGTGGCAGCAACAACCGTTGATGCTGCAAATTCCCGTATATCTGAGCTATTATAATATGTTGTAGTCCTGGCACAGCATTAACACCACCATCCGCCATCAGAACCAGCACCCGGTTTTCGTTACATTATTTTATTTTACAAAGAGTTCCTTTAGCTTGTCTCTTTCGGTATGATATCTGCCTCATATCCCAGAAGCGATCCCCACATCAAAATACACAACTCATTCCAATCTGCCACATCATAACAATATATAAATTGGCCTAAAGACCAAAAATGACTCTGGTGTGACTCTTGTCGTCTTCGTGTTAGTCTATATGCGCTGTGCGGTTGCTTCGATGTGTACCTACTGTTGCTCCTATTCCGCCCTAAAGATGGGTTCTTCCATTGCCCTGATGTTTGATATTAAAAAGACGGCTACAAATTATGATTATAATTTCTTGGTGACATTTATGTGTTCAGCAGAAGGAATATCTGGTGACGGAAAATTGCAACAGAGATGAAATGGATTTTTATCTTGAGGTTAATGTTGTATTATATATGAGGGTGGTATGATGGCAATGAGGTATTATAAGTATATGTATAGTATCTGTTGGTACGTTTGCTATTATGGAATATAGTGGATGTAGGATTTGTGAGATGCTGAAGCTTTGTTCCTTCTTTTTCTTCTTCGTCTATGTATATGTATATAAAGGGATTATGATCATTGCATAAAGTAAAATTACAAAATGAACCCACCATATACCTACACTTGCCACCCATAACCAACAAATATATATATATATATATATATATATATATATATATATTAACTGAAATCGTACACCGGCAATAACCTAAAACCTCACCGAAGGCGACACACATTCGAGCTCAATAAAAATGTTTTGTGTTTTATTTAAATCAGAAAAAAAAAATTACAAAACAGATAAAAATAATATAAAAGGGTAATCCAAACAAGAGCCACCCTTGATATTAATCCCTTCTCTCGAAAAGCATAAAACCTTGCGCAGAATTCAGATGTCAGAAATATTTGATTTATAAACACCCTTAGAGCTTAATGTTGTATTTATATATGAGAGGAGACTATACAGAACGAGAATGTATAAATATGAATGATAATAAGATCTGGTGTGTTCTGGTCGTCTACCTACCATTCCAAAAAGAAAAAAAAAATTACCTCACCAAGCCAACCAACCAACCAACCAACCGACCGACCGAACGACATCCCATTCTCCCGTTCATATTATTCGTTTTGTACACCGTTTTCTGGACAGAAACGCGGAACATTTAATATATTTTGGGCTTATATGCTTTTAATAGTTTTAAGGCAATAAATAATTGTGAATTTCAGTTTAGCTGGAAAATGGCAAAGGATGGACAACATGGTTTGGGGCCATTTTGATTCTCACTAGTCATTTTGGGCCAAGGATTTTGTTGTTTGTTTGAATAAGGGATTAGGAGTAATTCTGCTATGCCTTTAACACACATAGGACTAATAAATTACTGCTTATTTTATTTATTTGTTTTTTTTTTATGATGCAAGATGTAAAAGACAATTAAAGGTAGATATACTCGTAGCAATAGATATTCTCTAATATTGGATCATGTGTTGGGGCTAGCTTTTAAATGGGCATGGGGCGGTATTGTTGTAAAAAAAAACCTATTTTTATTAATGGAACAGAGAGTCTAATGAGTGTCTAATCTATTCAAAATTAACTCATAGATAGAGTAAGTCGGTATATATTGTTTTCACAAACACTTGCATTTATTATATCAGTAAAAACATGACACTCGACTACATTTATAAGTAATAGAGATTACGTCATATATTAACGCATCACTTTAATACATACTCAAATCCAGTACATAGATATGATCAAAATCGGTAAGTCGATTAATAAGAATTTACATTCACAAACACTAACGATCGGATCGATAAAACAAATAGAATTCAAAAAATTCTATCAACCTAAAAAGAGAGTCTAATCTTTATTATTCGAAGGGCTTATTTAAACATTATTTACCACGTTTACATGCAGTGTTGAAAGATCGAGTTAGGATAGAGTCGAGCGTTTATATGACGCCATTTCAACTCAACCCAGTAAGAAATGTAAAGTCGA
Organism: Platyura marginata; assembly: GCA_026745375.1. Lineage (NCBI taxonomy): Eukaryota > Metazoa > Arthropoda > Insecta > Diptera > Keroplatidae > Platyura > Platyura marginata. Next base: position 13,639 of record JANSTT010012433.1, on the reverse strand, counting down.
ATCAACCCTTTTTCGACTCAACTCGCGTTTATATGATAATTCAACTCTGCATGTAAACGTGGTAATTGTCCCTTTTCACTTTGTACCTACATACATTATGTACATGTACATTCTACAATACATTAAAATTAAACTCGTCTTGTTCGATTGTGGCTTATAACTTTAATAAACAGGACCACCTGTAATTGTACACTTTAGCGCTGTTTTTGTGTTGGCATTAGTTTTTTTTTAAATACATATTTTCATCAGGGGAATGCAAAATAGCATAGTCCTGGAAAGTGAAAGTGAAAGTGGAATAATGTTCCTTGCAAAATGTTGTTAGGAAATCGCTGATCAAAAGAAAACAAAAAATAAAAATAGTTATATTTCATATTTCATGTCAAAAAAAATAAAAAAACAATATCAAAAGGATCTCAATAATTTCACAAAAAAAAAAAAAACACTGACGTAGGTATAACGTAAATATCATACATACATAGAGTATAAAGCTAACTTTGTATGGCAGGTGAATAAAATTAATTAGTTGGTACTGTTATAATAATTACCTTCAATAAAGTGCATGTTTTACGTGATAAATTAACTTTTCTTTTAATTAATATGGTCTCTAATTGATGCGTTCGGATAGAGTAAGATACAATTGCAGAAATAAAACAAACGCAGCATATATAATTCCATTAATGTTTAAATAAAATTTTATTAAGTCGTAATAAAATTAATTTAGAATAAAACAATAAACGCACTCAGGCAGAACGTGCAACATTAATATATTATAAGTATAAATAAATATGAAATACAAAAGCCACCACCATTTAATGCGCACAACCAATTACAATCTCCGAAACTACAAAAAAAGGTAATTTATGTTTGATTGGCGCGCCTTCTTCAATAAATCAATGGGAACGCAATATATTACAGAAAATTCATTGTCGGGCGTAGATGATCATAAATTAATATTTTTTTTTCTGATCCATATTCTAATTAATACAACTGACTTGAAGGAGGATGAAGTGCCTGTATAACTTGAGGATTTATGGATGAGTATGGTGAATAAAAATTCGATAAATAAATTTTTTATTTGTAGATTTTTTTATTTTTTTTATTCTTGTTGGGCACTGAATTTCGGTGAGAAAATCACATCTCTGATTGTGAAGTATAACGTATAGCTATTATCGATGGATCAATCGAACATTTAGGAATTATTTATTATACTTTTTCCAGTTTTAAAGTTAGTGCTTTGCTGAAATTTATTTTACAGATAATTTTTTAAAATCATTATTTATCTCTCATAGGCTATCTATAAACAAATTAGAATTTATTTAATATATAAGTATAAGTATAAGTCGCTGTTGATTTACTTATTCTATGGAATTTAAACAGAAGAAATATTAATAATGCTAATTGTATCCACTTAATAATCAAAGCAGAATTTTTTGATGTTGATTACTCATAACGTCATTTGGTTTATGCAAGATGCCAGATTTTATTTCAATTATTTTTAATATCTTTATAACATCTTTGAAATTAAAATAAAAATATTCGTAAGATTCCAGGGTAATATCGAAATGGTCTATTTAACGAATATCTTGACCATTTTTTAGCTATTTATCTAAAATATGTTGATGGAAAATTTAATAGTTAGTTATTGTAGAAAAAGACTTTAAACTGTATTTTTCAAAGGGTGAACTTTAAAAAATAATACAGAAATTAAATTAATTTTTTGGTCTTGTCTTCTGTTGTCTCAGACGTTTTAGTAAATTTTTTTCGGAAATTCTAAACCCCATGTTTTTTTTAATTATATGACCAAAAATGTGCAAGAAATCATGTTCAAAATGTATGGTTCCGATAAAGTTAATTTCCTAATTAATATTGTTCTAATATCTAATACATATGTAAAAGAATACTCACATTTGTTTTATCTCATGTCTTAAAAATGTTGTGATTTTTAAAAAAAAACCACAAAAAAGATGTTTGTAGCATCCCCTTATTTATTTAAAAAATTGTTCTGCAACTACATATTTGATAAATAATTCTCACGGGGTAGCATTCTGATTTGATTTGATTTTGATAGGTGTGTCATTTTTTTTTTATAAATAACCTACACAGCGGCCTTTACTTAGAGCTATTGTATAGTAGATACTCCAGTTATAAACATAACAAATACTCGCTATTTCACCGCCATTTTTAAGCAATGCTATTTTTTTGAGATAATGCCATTATCAGACTGTTTTTAAAGATCAATCCAACCACCCGGCCTCAGATTCAAATTAACATATCAGTCGAACTTGAACCCGGGACCACCTGCTCCAAAGACAACCACTCAATCTACTGAGCCATTTGTTTGGTACGGGGTAGCATTGTACTATAGAATATAGATTCTATAGATTTTTGTTTTTAAATTAACAGCATTTCAAAAATACAGGACTTACAGGGTGAATATTAAAATACTGTCCTATTAAATAAAGAATTAATATGGTTGTGGTAGATATTTTCCACACTGTTGAACTATATACTCATATTTACATTACTATTCAATGATGTATGTTTAATTACTATTAATAATAAATTACAAGTAATATCTTAAAATAATCTAAAAAAATAATCAAAGATTGATACAATTATTTGAATCTAAAAAATAATAAATTTTCTAAAATAAAAAAAGCATTTTTTAATGTTTCTGGAATTTTCACTAGGGGGTAAAAGAAATAAATACTTACCACCGTCACCCGCCACCATCACCAGCACAGAATGGAGAGGAAAATAAAAGAAAAATATAATTGCGGATACTGCGGCAACAATAAATGTAAGCAAAGTATTTCTCTTCGGTAATTTAGTGTGGCAAAATGGTCGCAACAGTACAATTCTTAAAAATCACAATTTATTTTTAATTTTTATTACGGGAAATCCTTTATTTTTTTCAACAATAGGGGATGCTGCTGATGTTACTGCGGCGGGCGGGCGTCGGCTTGGTTTTCTCGCCGTTTTTGCTATGTATTAACTCGTATTGTTGTTCTTTAATGTATACATATGAAATGAAGGTACTTATAAATACATATATACATACATTTGCTATTAAATAGTTGCCTAGGATTTTGGCTTTTATCAGCAATATAATTTATTTCTTATTTTACTTTATTGTGTACCACACGTATATATATATATATATATATATATATATCTCTATCTATGTAATATGTTCGACTATGTTACGTAACCAAATAACGGTAATGTACAAAAATTAAAATCTCTCCCTTTTTAACCTATAAAGTATAAACAAAAACCAAACGGGGGGTGGATGTGCAGAATTTATGGTTCGAAATATTACACAAAAAGACGACGCGGCATCAATGAATATGTTTAGCACCTAGAAGCCCAACCACCATTCAGTGTGTACTGATGCTGTGTGTAGCACATTTCTAGTATATATACCATCTCCCATCACCATCTCTTTAGTTGTTTTCCTTCCCTCACAATGCCAATAAATCGTTCTTTCTCTAAGCCTGAAAACGGGCCATTAATATTCTAATTGCTACGCGTTTGACAGTTTGGTGATAAAGACTAAATTTACGACTATCGAACCGTGCAGTTTTCTGAGTATGATACGCCATTTCGTGTTTTTTTTTTTTTGTGTGCTGGGTCTTCTCGTCTCTGAATTTATATATATTATTTTTTATTTGGGAGCTCTGTTTATTTATTAGTCCCTTGTCTTGTGACAGTCGTCTTTGGTTGACTGCTGTTCTTCATTGGATTTTTTCTTTGGTGATTTGTTTTGTACATAAATTGAAATTGATTTCGTTGCGACAATACTGGTGTGTATGACCTGATACGAAGAAGAATACGATCACATGTGTACACGTCTGATTTTATAGGAAATTAATTCACAAAAATAGGAAGATGACATAGTTGCCTGAATTCGGTTGATGGTTATTTACAATGGCGGAGTTTTTTTTTTGGGAAAAACAATTTTTTTTTTCGTATGTCATAATATGCATATTTTCGAGGGTGAAAACGTTTCTCGTATAACATATACAAGATACATATGTACTTTGAAGATGGAGACGTTAGATACATACGTTCTAAGAAAAATTTGACATATTAGTGAATGAGATGGTAACTTGCCATATGAATGAGCAAAAGTCTTATCTAAAATTTAGGATAATTGAACAGCTCCCTTTAACGGAAAACCGAACTTAAAGGAAGAAATGAACTAATTTCGTTTACCCTATAAATTCTTTGACACACCTCGCATGATGGTAATAATAAGAAAAATAGTTTTTCATTCTACAATACTTGAGCATATATCGTCCTGTCTCTAGCAATACCGCCTATCTCACATTTCTTTTTGAACAGATATCATTATAGTTCTTATGGAAAAGTGTTTTATATGTCTCTCCTGAAAAATTTTAAAAATGTTAGATAGGCAGTATTGCTAGAGACAGGACGATATGTATCTATATTCTTATTTGCAGATAAACACAAAAAGAATACTATTCGATAAATAGTTTCAACATTCTTTTGAAACTTATTCCCTTATTTGTCTATTAATTTATTTTAGGGAAAATTTAGAGAAAACCGCATCTGTATATATTGTATAATTGAACTTTTTAAATAGAAAAATATTATATAATAAAGTTTTAAAAAATTGCTATTTACGTAAATGGGCCTAAAATTTATTAATCACTAAAATTAAAAAAGAAAAACCTCTTATTTCGAACATAATTATAGGAAAATATAAATTGGGTCAACACACCGCATTGTTTAGAAAAAAATGAACGAACATTAAACCATCAAATAATAAATTAATTAAACAGGTAAATTACTTTTTTTCTAAAGTATCCTCCTTTATTGCATGATTTTATGATAGGTGATAATGAGACGATTCCCTGTCACCCCATGTCGTATGGTATCTACACGCGACTTTCACTGTTAGATAATTTTCATTTTCAAAAAAGGAAAAAAAAGCTTTCTTTTTTTTCGTATACATATATACCGCTCGTTCCCGTGCCGTAGAGCAATCGGTTTATGTAAATGTAATGGCCAATTTAATGATATTTTATTTTATGAAATTACATTTTCTTTTTAATGCCTTCAAAATTATGGCGTTTGGTTTGTTTGTTTAGGTCGCAGAAATTTGAAATTATATTCCATCGTGAAAGGGGAACTTCTGGTTGGTATTGAATAATTTGATAGTAAAAAGTTATAGTTATTGCGTTAATTTATTGTTCAGCTGAAGATGAAAATTAACTGAAAATATATGAAAACAAATTAGAATGTGGTTGGCGGAAATAATTTTGAAGGTAAATATTATACAAATTTTAGGTATACGCACGTATAATGTAAATATATTATGTAACATCTAAAGAAAATAGGAAAGAAAATTATTAACTATAAGAATCATTTGTTTGTTTAATAGTGAATGATTTACCTTTTAATACTCAAAATTTGCATTTTAAGGACATGAAGAAAACAAAATTGCTACTTGTAGTATAGAAAGTTCGTTCATAAATTTTAATTGGGTGGGTGATATCAGCAAAATTTATTTATTTAATACAATCTTATTATAGTATAGGCGCATCTAACAACTATTTAGACGCTACTTTTGAATAGATCAATAAGATATGCTAGAAAAGGTCTGTGGTGGGTAACTCTAAGTTTAATTATCGTTTCAGTATCCCAGTCCCAGACATACTTTGATTAGGTACACATATCCCTACCTTAACATAGGATCCTAAAACCTTTTATTTATTAATAACTAATTGTACGAACACACGGTATAGCAAACTAGCGTAAAATTTTTACTATAGCGCTTGTTATAGTTAACTACATATATACGCAAAATTTTCATTATCGTTTAGAATCTAAACTTTAGATCAACTATAAGCTATACAGAAATATTACTATACAGTGGGCCACACTGATAGACAAAACTAGCCTATATGATAGCTACTGTATAGTGTCTTTTTTTTTGGTATATGCACATTGCACATTAAATGATACAAAAACATCAAAAATCAATTCACTGTCCATTATCAACTATCCATTCATGTTGGTATAGATTCAAGTTATCAAATAGTCTATATAGACAGCGTTCACAAGTTCACACAGTGCTAGTTTTCTTCTATCGTATAGATGTAAAGACTAGCGTTTAGTTCAACTATCCGTATAATGTTTGACTATACGAGATGGTCACACTATCAGACAACTATAATCCAGCTATATGCTAGTTTGCTATACCGTGTGTTCGTACCTTAATATTTAAAAAAATAATTTGTCACATCAGTCTTGTGAACTAAATATTTATGTACAATTAAAAAAGGAATCACTGCAATCAAATTATTCTTGTAAAAATACTAGGTACAATTTTATAAATAAAAATTTTTCTGGCATGCTCAAAAATTTCAACAATAAATAAATATATTTTTACAAATGATTTGATCAGAATCTTTCTACTTATATGTATTTTCATTCTAAACACAAAATGTCCATCTGAACAAATTAATCACATTTCAAACATTAAATGTCACAGTGCCATCATGTAAAAAAAAATAAACAAAAATATTAAAAAATTATTTAATATGATATGATTCTTAAATATGTTTACATGGCTATTACTGAATGTAGCGTTTAAATCTACTGAAGTCGGCTTCTCATAAAAAGAATAGTCCCAAAACAAAGTAAATGTTTAACTCAATTTTTAAGTAAACGTAACACAACGTCTGACGTGTCGGTGAATTTTTTTTTTTTTTATCCCATTGGCTGTGGTCTTATATATTGTAATCGTGTACGGCAACCACAATAAATATAAAATTTTTGAGAAAATATTTACGAAAGTACCGCACTTCTAGACTACTTGAAATCTCTCTTCTATTTACCCTCCACTGTACATACATACATATGTATGTATATAATAGCATGATGTTTTGTTGTGTTGTTGCTATCAAAAATCAACAGGTGTCGGTGTTTGAGTGGCTTGAATAAATAATTAAATTCTGTTTGGTTTGGGATTTGCTATTTTTAACGGTTTTTTTATTTATACCGAAAGGCAGAAAAATGTGACAAAATTAAAAATTCAGTCTTTTTTCATAAAAATTTATTATTCTTGCTTACGCTTCCAAACATATAAGTAGGTACATAAATGTATGTATGTATGTATGTATACTTAAACTTATACATTGTATGCGAAAAGCGGCACCAAATGTCTTTCCCCCCTTATAATAATAATTCAAATTAATCAAAATGCTAACGGAAGACATAAATTATTTTCCACCTTTTATTATTTTATTATTATTTTTTTATACTTTAACTTACCCAGAGCGTAAGCAAACAACACATATCATTCATGTGTCATTTGGAATTATTACTACCCAGAGTATTATTAGAATAAAAAAAAAATAAAATAAAATAAATCAATAAATTGCACATTTTTACAAAATTCAAAAAAAAAAAAAATCTATATCTACAGGGTGATTATATTATTGCAAAGAAAAAAAAAACATTTTAAGGGTAATAAAACCAAATCGATAGATTGATTGGTTTTTGTAATAAATCTATAGAATTGCAGGGTGTTGCTGCTGCTGCCCTGTCTTTTTCGATATTAATATCATGCATGAAGATTTCACATAAATCACCTATTACATTGTCACATTAAATAAATTATTAAATCCATTTTGCTCATAGTACCTACATTGTACATACATACATACATACATACATATATATATATATAAAATGCGGAAAACATAAAGGCTTTCCCATTAATATCTGCCTATGGACTATTCGTCAAAATTTCTATGTTTTATATGTTCGGCTGTGCCTAGAAATAATGGGGATAAAATGAAATGAATGTAGCATTTTATAGTTTTATGTGCAGCGCTTTTGTATGCAACATGAATTATGGGAATGCAATTCGTTTTGCATAAAAAGGGTTCAAATATCAGTGATATGAATGCATATATGATGTTATAATGTTTTGGTACTTGGTGGCCGTGTGTACATTTGACCATAACAGAAAACAAGGTAGATTATGTTCGGAATAAATTGGTGTATCTCCAAAAACTATATTTGTGTTCCAAACAAAAAACGACCCCCAAAAAAAAAATCAAGGAGATAATTCATATTTGTCATTGTGTTGCTGTGAGTTGTAAGTAAGACCATCATATTTCTTAAATTCAAATTATATGTACAGGTACACTAAGACCGCGATTTGCATCGTTAATTGGTTCCACAGAACGGCGACGCAAATCGAAATAATCTATTACATAGTTTTTCTATAGGACTTCTTTTAATGGGTTCCACCAAAATCAACACATAAAAGATGTGAGTGTATAATAATCGCCTAGAATCAGTGCTGTTAGGAGGATATTATTTATTATTTAAATTTTAAATGATATCTCTCCGTGTGCCTATACATTTTAGGATATTTCAGCGTGAGGAGACACTATTTCTTCGTTGAATCTATTTTCTTTTATTTTGAAACATCGATCGACAGGTACGATAAGTGGTAATCAAGTTTGGACTCAAATGTTTTGTTTTCTTTCTACATTCCATTTTTTTTTATACTGTAAACCGCGATTTTATACAAAAAAAATTGAAGAAATCCAAAAAAATTGCATAAACGACGCAACTTCGAAATCGATTCAAATCGAAACGACGCAAATCAAGGTCATACACTAAGACGTTGGTTATAATTTATATTTAAAGATAATGTCGCTTTAATTTCTCGTGATCAAAATTTTTCTTCAGGGGAGGAATCAAACCTTATATGTTTAAAGTTACAATTTATTTAAAAAAAAAAACTAAAAAACAATTAAATATCGTTTAATTGATAATTGACGCTAGTTCGTTTTTATTTATATTAATATTCGTGCCTGAAATATTTTTCAGTTTCTCCAATAAAAAAAAAATTGGAATTAAATCCTTAGGCGATAATTAGGACAGGAACAATATGTGGGTTGAACGGTAACTAAATGCATATTAAGATTAAAATAATCTTAAACCAAACAAGTTATAATAATCGACTGACTTTATTGATTTCCGACCATTGTAATAGAAGTCCCTCTACAATAAGCCGACGCCAATAGATTTTTTTTTTCAATTCAAACATGTGACGATACACCCAAAAAGTTCGTATGCATTGCACATAAAACGCATTAATATAAAAAAAAATGTATCATAAAGACACATAAAATGTTATTTATGAACCGAAATGCCAATAAATTACAAAAATCCCATCTCGTTTTGTTTAGAATGCATTTGAATACAATTCATCTGACAAGATTTATGAGCGTAATAGGAGAAATCAATCCATTCGGAGTGCTATACTTATATGAGTAACTGTTGTACAGTACAGTTCAGTGTGTCCAATGTCTATCATGTTCCACACGCTACACTATACTAGGGCCATATGTTAGTGGAGAGTCCTTTTTGGTCGTTAAGTTGAGTGAAATTGTTTTGGCGTTTTTCAAAAAAAAAAAAGAAAAAAAAGGATTCTTTGAATTCTACGAGTATGGTCACCAAATAGATATAGAGAAATAAATCAATGCAATGTTTGCTTCATACATATTAAGAGGATTTATTGAGGATAGAGAGAATTTTCTCATTCATATATAGTATGGTTAGTCTATTAGAGAGCAAGAGGTAGATATGTAGTAGGTGAATTGATGTCCTTTTTAATACATACATAAAAAGATGTTTTATATTTGTATGTTCTGATGACGGATTTTGCCAAAAATGTCTCGTCCTTTTTCTTTGCATATTTTTGACATTATATGATCGTGCCAGTGCATGTGAAAATATCTACATATATATGTATATAAGTATATACATACAATATATTTATATAGAATAGCAGCAGCACCACCATCAGCAACTCCAGTTCTATACCATATAACATAGCATTTGCTGAACAAAGTAGTAAATTTAAATGATTATTTTTCAATGCCCTCCGACGTATGTGGATTATTTGTTGGTTATTGTACTTTTTCGGTGATTTATTGATGCATTTTGGCGTAGAATTATTATTTATTGACAGTGCATTTTTCAAATAAAAATAAAATAATTGGCAATGTGTGGTTTTGTACACATTCGGGGGATTAATGTTTTTCTCTCTTTGAATTTATAGTATTATGTATGTATAGTATGTATATGTGTGTGTACGAAAAGGTATTTGTTTTCTTGATTTTTGTACAAAAATTAGGTTTTGTATTGTATACGTATGAGAAAGTCAGATGGATGTTTGTCAATTGTGTCGTCAATAGCGTAGAAAATTAATCATTTTCTATTTGTCCATTATAGGCGACAGTATTTATCATTATATCAGACATTTTTCTGATTGTGTTACTTACATAATGCAAGCAAAATAAAAAAAAGCCAGCATGAAATGAAATTTTTATAGCCATAATAAATGTTGACTGGATTTTTATTTTTATTTTAAAGCAAATATTCTATAACATAATTAAACTATGATTACTATTAACAGACATACAGAACCAGAGAAAGTTGTCCGGGCCCAAATACTCTGTAATGTCAATTACTTTAAATTACTTTAAATTATTTTAAGATGCATTCATCAATTTTACATCACACAATCAGTTTGTGAGAAAATAAGAAATTCCGTTTTTCCCCATCTTCTCCTATGCTTATAAATATATATAATTGTGACATTTTCTCATTACAATTTATTTAATAGAAATATATCGATAATTTATGACTTGAACAGTTGGAACATTTACTAAGTTTTTCCAACAAATCTTAAGACATTCAAAACGTTTATAATTTTTTTTAATATGGAAAATTTGACACAACAACATGATTAAAATTTAATTTCGAAATTTAGATGTTTTTTTGAAATGGAAAATTTTACCTTTCGATAAAATTCCTATCGACTTAATATGGCCAAAGAATTGTATTTAGTTTTGCCGATTTTGTTCGTTTGGCCTTTTGTCCTTGATGGATTATTGTGAAAATAATGTAACTAACACTAAATGGCTTGAGTTTTTTATCTTGGTCATTTGTTTGCAATCAAAAATATTCGGTTTAAGTCTTTCTGTTTATTTAGTTTCATGTAGCTTTATCAAACTCAATAAAAAAACAAAGTCTGGAATCTATTGCTGGTTATAAAGCCAAAGTCAAAAAGAAACAACTATAATAACTAACTAATCAAGAAAAATTACGATGACTAAGAAAACAAAGAAATTAAGTACAAAAATAAAAATAACTTAAATAAATAAGAGCTATTTTTTTAATACGTAGTATATTATAGAAGAAGTTGTATTTGAGTTGTACACGTGGAACGTGAAATTCAGATACTAAAAACTTACGTGAGCAGAATACAAAAATTTGAGTTAAATTAACTGCATATAAAGAATAGAATTATTAGACAAGAGGAGTAATTAATATAATAAAATAACTGGATTATGCCTTATTTTTATTTATCTTGATGTAAATCACTAAAATCAATTTACATAATAATTTTTTTAAAACTATATATGCATTAGTACATTCAATTATCAAATACCAAGTCCGGTCAGAAGCGGTGACATACCTGGCATATTTTCAATAACATCCATTTCTATCGCTGTTTCATACTCTGCTAAGGGGATAGCTTGGTTATTAAATATTACAGTTTGAGCAAGTGTTGATTTAGTTATTTTTGGTGCAGCAGTTGAGGCTGGTGTAGCAACTGGTGCAGCAACTGGAGCAGCAACTGGAGCAGCAACTGGAGCAGCAACTGGCGCAGGAGCTGTTGTGACTCCTAACGTTGCCTAAATATCGATATTTTAGATATTATTAAACTTTATTAATAAAAAAAAATTTGAAGACTTTTATTCGATTACCTGAATAACGGCAAAGACAACAAATAGCACAGTAAATAATTTCATTTTAATATTAAATAATATATTAATTTTTTTTGCAAATTTGCGCGACTTTTTATAGGCAAAAATATAAGGTCATACAAATACTGTACACATGAGCAAACAAGCGTATTTTTATAAAATGGTGACAACCAATAATATTTCCGTGATGAGGTGATATACCATCTGAATTAATAAAAAACAAAATTAATTCGCAAAATATAAAATTGAGTTCTAGGTTGGCTTATCGACATACATACATATGTACATTGTACATAGACGACATTGTTAACTCTGGATTTTAAATTCAGTTAGATAACTAACTTTTTAGTTAGTTAACTTTATAATAATTATTTCGATGTAAGAAAAATTCTTGATTAAAGTCATATTGTAGATGAAATGATTTCACTCCATCTCCTATGCATATACATACATAGACAGTATGTATTTCTCATTTCAAGTGTGATGCAATGTGACTATAAGATTATGGAATTATAAAGAAAAACCAATATTCGTTCGGTATTGCCATTTTTTTCGATAATATTTAAATATTTTAATACAACAAAATGTAAAAGCCACATCGACTCTTTTTTCTGTTTGGATTGATACGTAAGCTCACAAGTAAAAAAAATTCATTAGAGTAATTAGAGCTTTAATATAAACAAGAATTTAACAGCCACCGATGTTGAATTAAATTTATTAGATAAATCTTGTACAATAATATATGTAGGTACCTACCTAATACATATACATACAGGGAATTATGCAACTCTACCCTATACTTTACATATTATGTATATTCTATAGCACCTCATTCAAATGGCGCCAAATCATTTTCATAAATTTCACTGCATCAGTATCTAAGATTTACTGCGGTTTCAATGTTGGTGTTTATAAAGGCCTATTATGCTCTATGTTATGTAGCCTAAATTACAGATAAAGTGTTAAAGAGGTGTCGAGCGATATGTAAACAACTAACATTAAACCCTGAGTACCATAGTGAAAATTTAGAAGAGACGACGCATAACTTATACACACGGCAAATGCAAACAACCGGCAGCTAGCACCATCATATCATCATCATCATTATCATCATCATCACTATTCACTTCCTCGTCTCGTTTCCATATAAGCCGGGACTATAATATGTAAAGGTATATATATATATGTATATGTATATACATATATACATATATGCAAAGCGGAATATAAATTAAAGTCAAACAACACAAAACATTAGTTTATGGGGCCTCTTTAAGTGTAAACGGTATTTAAGCACATTCAAAACATACAAAATGTGAATTAACAATAAATTAAAATGTAATTTGTTTACAATGAAATTTTTTCAAAAAAGATGAAGAAAGAAAAAAAAAATTGGGCGCCAAATAATATATGAGCTGCTGAATTACGGGAAGCAGCTGCTGCATTGCTCTTTTTTCCGGATGGACATGTCATTGTTTGATTTTTTTCCGTAAAAATAACATTTTAAATTTGGCGCCTAAATTAATTGATAACAAAATTCATTCTGAAATGTTTAATGAAATACATAATTGAAATAAATTAAATAATAGCTGAGTTAAAAAAGTTATTCAATTTTCGTATCAATGTTGCGAGTCAGGATATTTTACATTAATTGGACATCTTCTAAGTACTACACGCACCGACCAAATGGCTCAGAGCAATGAGTGGTTGCCTTTGGAGCGGGAGGTCCCTGGTTCAAGTCCGACTGGGGTAAAACATGAAAGTGTTTTTCTCTGGCAGGTTAATTTGAATCTAAGGCCGGGTGGTTG
>JANSTT010012422.1:0-23547 GCA_026745375.1 Platyura marginata | reverse complement strand
TCCTTGCAACAAGATTATTTTTATAAAAATATTTCAATAATTAAAGAAGTTATACGGATTATTGTAGGAATTTCAGATGTACATCACATAGGCACAGTTACTGGTATACAAATGTATAATATATTTCATTAATATACAGACAAAATAGGCATGGACGAAGTTGTTGATAATAAAAAAGTACTCATACGGCTATATTATAATTAGCGTAGCCAATTATTTCTTCTTTACTGGTTTTTTATTTAAGTTCATAGCACATTCACCATATTTTCCGAACTCAAGAGTTCTTTTTCCCCAGAACAAAATGGTCCAGGATTAAATCAAAAAGCTTCAAAAAATTAATTTCAAAATATATATTCCATAAGAAATTACAAATTAAATTAAAGTGTTCATTGTATTATATGACAAAAAATATCTATGTTTACTTAAATATGGCACAGACGCCGTCACCACAATCTCAAAAGTCCATATGGTTATCAGTGTTCTCCATATATTATTAAAGGAAGTGTGTATAGAGTGTTTCATTAGAACGAATTACTCCTTTTTTAACGCTACAAACTGTATTAATTAGTAGGTAAATAAGTTTTTTCTAGCGAATAGTTGAATATTCTACAAAAAAAAAAAATTCAAAAAATATCGAATTCTTAATTTTCGATAGTAGTTCACAAAATGAAAATTAGAGCACGCAGTTGTTGGTCGTAAGAGAAATGAGTAAACAATTCTTCAATTACGAGTACTTGGATTGGAACACGTTGCCAACAATACTCAATAAGTAGACACACTTTAATATGATGCAATACTTTTACAGTTAACATAAACATAAGTACACTATGTCTAAACTCAACTTCAAAGATATCTATGTAGAAACGTTGACTTTAAATATTCGAAATAATGAAACTTTTCTAAATTGACTAGGTACAGGAAAACTCCTATTCCATATCGAATCAATGCAACCAGTAAATTTGCAAAATATGGTAATATGCTATTCAATGTCAATTTCCTTTAAGAAGTACCGTAAATAATTTATATGATTTCTGAATCGGAACATGTGAGTAATACATATATTAATGTATGATGTACAAGTATGTGTATGCATTGTTAACAAAAGACTTTCATTAGACCTTACTTAAAACTCTTACAGTATGGACTATTTATTTATTATTATTAGCGAATCTATATATGACCCCAAAACTACTTATTTGATATAATAAGTGTGCTAATTACACTCTCCTTTAATATTAATCAATACTTACAATAAAATAATCTAAAAAATAATATAAACCAAATGATGGTTGATGTATGGTATATAATGAGGTCTTCACCAGTCTCTCTCTTATAGGATAGATACACAGTACGATGATATCACTTTAGTTCTTATTGTTCTTACACATGGTTTTTTAATAAAATTTACAGAATAAAATAATTATAACTAACAATACTCTAATTTTTAATATAAGGTGACACACCAAGTTAATTAATTTAAAAGGCCGGTCAACAAATACATTTTATCCGGACGATGTTTTGGATGTGAACTGCTGACGATGAAAAAAACATTCTTTCCGTACCTTTTGGTATAGTAAATAATAAATGTTAAAATAACTGTACAATGAACGTAGAGTACCACAACATATTATGAATATACCATGCACGCGTCTCTCTCTCTTGTTGACCTCTTCGCTTCTTTGGATATATATTTTTTTAAATCATTGTTTATTTCATGTTTTATTTTATCGTGATGAAGCATAGAAAAAAGTGACTTCTTATTTATACTGTTACACACACACACACACACACATAAATTAGAGAAATTCAAATATTGGCGGGAATATTTCTTTATTAATTAATTTCTTTAATAATAATAAATTTGAAACAAGGAAAATTCTAGAACAACACTCTGAACTGTTTTAGTGTTCCACAGGCAATGCGAAACTGAACCTATAATTTCATACATTAACCATTGATATTACCACAAAGGCAGGCTGAAATAAATACTTCCAAAAAGTAGTTAATTCAAACAGTTCAAACAGCGGCTACAAGTATTTTATCGCATGAATTCTGTCGTAAAGAATTTTATCGCAAAGCATGTTATCGCAAGAAATTTTTTCGTAAAGAATTTGATCGCAAAGAATTTTATCACAAACATTTTATAATAGGTAGGTAGGTCCATTTTATCACCAGTTTGTTAATAACCGTCGAGAAGTACTTTAGTACATAATCTCCTCAAAGGGTTAACCACGTTTGGTAGTCTCATGGTTTTACTTATTATCGGGATAAGGGAAGGGGGTTTCCCATATCCCTTCTGACCAAAAACAGAAGTTTAACAAAAATGCTTTGCGGTAAGCTTTGCGTTAAAATGTTTTTCGATAAAAAATGCTTTACGGTGAAAAGTACTTACGGTAATTGATAAATAAGTAAACCATATAAAAATAAACTCATACAACCACAAATGACCGTAACGATCGAAGAGAGAAGCCAGGTACAAGCAGTGAGAGAATACCTCCCAAGCCAGTGCCAAGGCTAAAACAAGAACAAGCGAAACGCCACCTTCAGAAAGAGGAACAGAAGGCAGTCGAGGCCGCTAATTTGGATGTACTCCTGGGGGAGCTGGAACACGAAGAAGGTAGGCAAAAAAGCTACTCGAGTAATAATGGCGTGAAGAAACCTAGCAGGAAAAATCTGTAGATGCAACCCAACCCCCCTGCAAGGGATGTACATCATGATGGTGAGACCAATCATCACCTATGGAGCAGAGATTAGCCTGGGCGGCTTCATATAAAGTGATTGGTAATTGTTACTTTCAAAAGTGATCACCTTAAAGTGATTGTTCATGTATGGTGATCACTTTGAACTGGTGTACTTCGAACAAGCCAAGAATACGAATTTAGCTTCACTTTAACTTACTCTAAATAATCTAGTTGCTCCATGAAGATAGAAGTAAGAAGGGTGGCACAATAAAGGTCGAGCTGCATCGATCATCCCAAACAAATTCTACAATCTACAAATGGCGTCCAACGTGGGGGTTATTAGTTATGAAAACGAATGAATCTTACATTTTTTTAAAATTTTTTATTTTGAATTCTGATTCCAATTAAATTAAATGTGATCGTCAGGATATTCAGTATCTTCTCAAAGCATATCAAATCGGTTATGCTAAGTATTTAATATAGAAATATAATGTATTAAAGTTTAATTTTTTAAGAGAGGCGGCAAGGGAAGATTTGTTTTTATTAAAAAATTATAAACTTAATTACTTTTTGTTCATATAAAATGATATAATCGGGTTTCAAATGAAAGTAACCATATATTATGTATGTATTTTCCTCAACATAAATGAATGTACGAGTATGGATCTATACTTATAAAATATGTAATAAAAAAAAATAGAAAATAGCGACGCAGTGGAAAGAAGACAAATTCTATAAAATTGTAGTAATGTTGTTACCATGACAGCATTTTTTCCCACACAAAAGGGGACACTTTCCTTAATAGTAAGAGACATAGCCAAATAAAATGTCTCAAGTAAAATTTAACAAAAAATTTAATGATCTTAGTGTCGGAATCAGTAATGAAATAATTCGGTCATCAAATAACAACACAGCTAATCGTCAAGAAATAAAAAATGTTACAGTCCTAGAGAGTAAGAGTAAACCAGAAATTCTAGCTGAATCACATCAGCAAATAAATCTTCCGGAATATGATAGAATTAAAACAGTGGGACAAGGTAAGAATGGAATTTTATTAATAATTCAAATATCCAGATTATTTTCCCCTATATATGCATAGGTTCGTTCGGAGTTGCTGTTTTGTATAAACGGAAAAATAATCAAAATTTAGTTGTCCTGAAGCAGATCAATTTAAGCAATCTCACTAATGCCGAAAAGGAAATGGCAATGAATGAAGCTGAAGTATTTTCAAAGTTACATCATCCACATATAATATGGTGAGTGCTAGATTATTAATAGGAGGAACTAATTGAAATGACATTTTATCCATATCAGTTACTTAGGAAGCTTTATCAGAGGTGACAATCTTCTAATTGAAATGGAATATGCAGATGCTGGAACACTAGCCCAAATTTTGGCACAAAAAGATAATCATGATTTTTTACCCGAACGAAGTGTTCTAAAGTATTTCGAGCAAATTACCAGCGCCATTAGCTACATGCACTCGGAGAATATACTTCATAGGTAAATTGATCATTTCTCCTATTCAAAATAAGAAAAGTGAAAGTGAAGACAATTTTAAAAACACAAATAATTATTGTAGGGATCTTAAGACAGCCAATGTTTTTCTTAATACCAAAGGAACCGTTAAACTGGGAGATTTTGGAATATCGAAAATAATGAACACCAATATTCATGCTCAAACCGTTCTGGGAACGCCTTACTACTTTAGTCCGGAAATGGTATTGGTTCCTGTACTCGTATATATAATTAATAAAATAAAAACAATTTCAAATTATGTTTAGTGTGAAGGAAAGGATTACGATACCAAAAGTGATATATGGGCTCTGGGATGTATATTAGGAGAAATTTGTTGTCTACAAAAGGCCTTTGCGGCATCAAACCTTTCGGAACTTGTAGCAAAAATTATGTCGGTATGAGAAATAAGGAAAATATTTTTCTTCACACAGACGAATTTGGAGTAATTTTTTGTTTTAGGCACAGTTTCTTCCCTTACCTTCAGGATATTCTGATGGACTGAAGGCATTAATAAAGCTCTTACTACAGGTAATTAATTACGCAAAAAGTGTCTTGGGAATCATAACAAAACTTTAAAGGTAGATCCAATGAATCGTCCAACTGCAACTGAGGTTTTACAATATTGGATTCCTCTCATCTCTCGAAGTATTGGCAAAAATCGAGGGTATCTTAATTTAAAGTACATAATCAATATAGCTTCGCACAATTTTAACAATCCAGATTCGAGTATACCGACATGGAGCCATATCCCGAAAATACAGCTAGAGTATCATTGGAAGCAACAGAAGTGGCCAACAACCAGTACACTGAAGCATCAACAGCTGCAATAAGTGATCCAAGAGTGGAACGATCTGTACTGTACCAAATGAAATCTTTTGGTAGTAACAGTTATCTGACCCCACTGCAGCTACCGCCAACAATAAAAATTTCATCGGTCACTACCAATGGATCGCATTTTTTGGTAGTCACATGTGGTCATTGAAATTGATTTTAAATGTTCATACTTTTCTCAAATTAAATTACCTTTGGCAGATGGCATTGTTTACTCTTGGGGCGAAGGAAATTCTGGTCAACTAGGTCATGGTTCGATGGAAATATGGAAACATTATCCGAGTAAAATTGAATCAATTAAGAAATACAATGTGATCGGGTAAGTGGATTTTTTAAGCAAAAATCTCTAGGAGATACTTTGGAGTTTTTCGTTTTCGTTGTATTTTCCCCAACTGAATGTTAGAGGAAGTAAACGAATTGACCGAGGCAAAGCAAGTATAAATACAAAATAGAATTAGAAATAGATATGCAACAATAATTTAAAATCAGAAAGCTTGCTCGGAAACATTTTATCTAGGTAAATGTCCTTAGCCTCTCTGAAGAAATTTTAGTAATACAAAAAACCGAATGAACTCATCAATTATAAAAATTTCATTTAATTAACTAATATAATGGGAATCCTTCTAATTATCGATACAGAGCATGCGCCGGAGATGGTTTTTCGATATTCTGGACAGATCTAGGAATTGTATTAAGTTGCGGCGATAACACAAAAGGTTGTCTTGGTCATACCAATTGTACAAATTCAAATGAACCAAAAATAATAGGTAAATAAAATAACGACCATCATTCTAATGAATTAGGAACGCAATTCAATACACTTCTAGATACACTGAGGGATATAAGAATTGTTCAAGTATCATGTGGAACAAATCATGTTGTTGGATTGTGTTCCAAAAATATTGTCTATGCATGGGGTACTTCCTATTCTGGTGCTCTTGGAATGGGCAATCAAATTTTGTTTAGGTAACATTTTACGATACGATAATTTCGATTTCAAATTCGATTTTGATTCTTTTTTTAGTTACAATCCGAAACGTGTCTATTCAACGTATTTTAGTTCCGAAATAAGTTCGGTGATATGTGGAAAAGAATGTTCAGCACTACTACTGAAGAATGGGGATGTTTTGGCTTGTGGTAAAAACTCAGATAATAGACTGGGGTTCGGTAAAAAAGTTGACAATTCCATGGTTTACGTGAGTATTGTTCTGACTGAAGATTTTTTGCATGTGCGCAGTAAGCACTTTAAAAACTTTTAGCAGTGGCGTATTCTCTTTGAATGCAAAGCATGCAATACATGTATTCCCTTTATTTGAGAAATGTCGCCTAAAACGATGTTTAATTTAACTTCACAATATTTACAGTATACGTATATTATACATATTGAAAAAATGCATAAAAATAATACTTTTACCTATATATCATATAACTAGGATTAAAAATCGTGAAACAAAAAAGGATTCAATATTATAACCTTCAAGGTATTCGACTTAATTTTCCCATTTTTTTTTTCGTTCTCTACATCAAAAAACAAGATATGCTCATTACTCCTACATACTTATTCTCTATGCATTTTTATTTGACGATTTTTCGTGGAGAGAAGGAAGGGTTTATCCTTCTCTCCACGAAAAATCGTCAAATAAAAATGCATTCAAGCACGGTATAAAACTTCTAATTGAAAACAACAACGTTCAATTTTATATAGACCAAGGCATACAATATATTTTCAGCATTAGGCTCTTCGTTATGATGAAGGGTTCTCGCTTTTGTTTTATATTTCATTCTCGTGTGCGCTCTCTCATAGTTGGTAAAACTAAATTGCGTATAGGGATAAGGATGGTATTAGTAGTGTTTACTTTACTGACAAAGAAAAAGTTTATTGTTTTAATCAAGAGATTGAGTATTGAGGCATAGGTATGAAATAAAAATAACAGCATTTGTGATTTGAAATGAGCTTTTAAATAATTCTTTGCTTTGTGCGGAAGTACAAACATAAGAAACGTAATGAATATTAATTTTCTCTTTATTATATAACATTTACGTCATAAACATACAATTTTAAAGGGCAATATTATTTAGTACGGAATATAGATGGCATATTGCATACCCTTTCTTGTAGCTAAGGATTTGCCACTAACTTTAAGAGTTATTTCCTTTGTAGCGCAAAATAACCGACCTAACGAAAAAGGTGATAGACCTCAGTATTTCATCTGGTCACACTATATTCCTATTGGAAGATGGTTATGTTGTTACATTGGGCAACAATTGTCACGGTCAACGAGGAGTTGGTAAATTACTCACATTTTCAAATTCAGTAATTCAATAACCAATTCACTATTTTTTAGGACATTGTCAATCAGTGGACACTCCCACTCTTGTTACTGGAATAAAAGATAAATTTATTGTCGTACGATCCATTTTTCCGTCTTTAAATGTTTATTTAGAAGTTTCTATTATTTTTTTTGTAGAGAGTACGTTCCAGCACAACATATTCCGTTGTTTATTCTGATGATAACATTTTAACGCTATGGGGAACTCGAACTGGTGTACCTAATGAACATGATAATCAAAATTTTCTAGTTGAATATAATGGTGGATCTGCTAAAGCAAAGGTTGACAGTGTTTTACGCCAAAATAAAACGATTTGAAAACAAAAATTTCGATTGCAGGAAAACAATTTGGAATTTGGCAATAGTACAGCGGCATTTACAAATTTTCTAGCATCAGTCTATAAGCCTGAATTGATTTTAGATCCCACCGATATTTTGGCGTAAGTTTTATTACACTGTTGTTTCGTAGCTATAGGTATGAATACTTTCAGGCTTTACTCATCACCTGAACAGATATCCAAAGGATATTATATTAAATTGGTAAATATATTTCCGTTACAACATAGCATTTTGGTTTTGGTCGATACAACTACTCCGCTAGCTTCAAATAGTTAAGAAATATATTTAAATTAGAAAATTAACCGAACTACCAAGATAAGGAAATTAAAGGAAGTATTGACAACATTATGTAATGACAAAATTACCGTATTTTCACATAAATTCTGACCACAAATTAAAAATACTTAATATTTATTCCAAAATCATCTTTAAATTCCAAGACATTTTAGAAGTGAAAAATTGCTTATCCAATACATTTAAACATACGCCCAATAAAATAACCCTAAAATACCAGGGTACACTATTTCGATTACCAACTGTAATAAATATTTGTTAATCTGATTCATTAGTTTCAATGCCGGTTTTGCCATATGTCCAAGGTGTGCACCGCACACGGGCGGCCAAAATCTATTCTATCGACTATGTAATACTTTTATATTACTTTTACTTTTACTGAAAACTTAAATTATATTTCTTAAGTATTTTTAAATTTTATCATTTTTTTATCAATTTTGTTTTTGAAAACTTCAGTTGTTATATTAAGCAGTAACGTAGCGTGGATTTTATTTTTCCCTATACTATCTACATCTAATATTCCTACAATAATCCGCATAACTCTCTTAATTGTTGAAATATTTTTATAAAAATAATCATATTCTAAGGAAAAAAATTTTTCGTTTGTTTTTGCCTTATAAACATTTTTTCGGTTTTCTAACAAAATAAAGAGAAAATCATCAAAATATGCAACTTAAAACTGAGTATTCTGTAAGCCTAATTATCCATAGAGAAATTGTCGTGCAGGCAGAATACCCATCAGTTTTGAATTGCATATTTTGATGCTTTTTTCGATATTTTGTTAGAAAACCGAAAATAATTTATTAAACAAAAAAGATTGGAAATCAAATTTTACTGGAAGTAAGATTATCTTTATCAAAATATTTGAACAATTGATGGAGTTTGGGTTATTATAGTAAGAATTTCAAAGGTACTTTGTATAGGCAAAAATAAAATCCACGCTGATTCGTCACTGATATTAAGGCATAATTATATTTCACTGGCGACCACAAAATTTTAAGATATTTTTAAGAAATTTCAAACTGGCGCGTGCGAGAGACTTTCTTTTGTAATAAAAAATTTATTTTCGTATTATTTTTATTACTTTTAATTTACTGGTGGATAGGGGCGGTCAAATAATAATTGCACACAGGCGTTCAAATTTCTAGAACCGGCCCTGGATCACCATCAGCCATTCTTTCCGATGATGACGATAATCAGTTCAAGTTCTTCTTGCTCATCTTCAAGACCACCAGATTTTCGGAATTTGATGAATCACTAAACTCTCTGGTGTATCTTTAACGAGAGCAATTTTCATCGATGGCAATGATGAGATTACATCCAAATAGTGTACCCATCGTATTTTACCTTTACTACATAGTGGTATACTATTTGGGGAGGTATACTATTCGGTACTCTACGGTATATGGCTTGATAGATGTATATAAGTGTCTCAAATAAGTGAACATTAGTTTTAAAATAGTTAAGTTAGGTTTAAAATAGTCGGGATCAAGATCAAGAATAAAAAAAAAATCCATTACAATAACATGCCAGCGGGCAAATATAAGCAAATTTATTACAATGACCAATGATTCTTCTCAATATATATCAACCACAATATTTTAATAACTTTTTATTATCACATTTAAAGGTATAATGATCACACTCGGTAAATATTTTTTTTTCTTGCGATAAAATGGATATAAATAAGGAAAAACTAATAACAAAATTACACTGCCCATGATTATTGCACGTAAAAAGGAAAATAAAAAACATACAAAAAATGTCTACATCACGCAAAAGAAAAATTCAAAGCATTTTTCTTTTTGAAAATTTAAAAAAAAATTAGTATTTCGATGTAAAGTTTATAAGCGATTTTTTAGTTTTTTTTCATTATATTTTTGTTTATATAAAAAGTTTATGTTTTTGGAATATTTATTTTTTTTTTTTTTTGATATGAAAAATGTTCCTATTGAAAAATTGTGTGTGTGTGTGTGTGTTGCTTTATTTTATTATTTTGTATGTTATAAATATTTAAACCAGGTTAACATGAGCATCGGCTGGTGTCATTGGTGTTACCTAGCGTAAATGGTCCCAGACCATTTGAACCCGGTCCACATTTTTTGTCGTGAGGTTTATCGTCGTTGTCAAAGTTGTCACCGCGATTCGCTCTTTGTTCTCTAATTTTTCGGGCTAACGTTAGGAATGCATCTTCTATGTTAATATTTTGTTTGCATGATACTTCAAAAAATGGCATATCAAAATTGGCGGCAATCTAAAAATGTTTTCCAATAAAAAATCAATATATGTGATATTACAGGTATCCCTCTTATAACACGGTAGATAGGTTTCAACATAATTCCGTGTTTTATGAGTATTGTACGACTACCGTGTTATATGAAAATTTCCGTAATTTTCTTATCGTGTTAGAGTGAAACCGTGTTGTAGGAGGGCTACCTGTATTTAATTTTTGTGACGTAAACATAATCTCACGGACACTTTTATCTAACAGACAATTTACCTCATCAAAAATTTATTATTATGTTCCTATGTAAAGCCAAGGGTCAAAATCCTTCCCTTACAAGGAGAATTCTTTCAGGGGAGATTGTGTCCGGGGGGGATTATGTCCGTTTACCAAACCCAAGAGCAGGAATTTTAACGATCTTGCGTATATTGATCGTGAGATAAATTGTCCGTGAACCATAATTCTATTAACCACCTACATTGTATATATTAAAACTTACTTTATCACCCCGATCCTTTTCAACCATTCGTTGTGCTGGTAAGCATTCGCATTTATTTCCGGCTAATATTTTAACTACATCTGGAGAAGCGTTCTTTATTATAGCAACAACGAAATAAAAATCTATAAATACCGAGACCATTTCATACTAATTAGATTCCACATACCTCTTGAATATTTCTTAACCAATATGACAAATTGTTAAATGATTCCATATTAGTCACATCGTACATTAGCAAAATTCCCATAGCACCACGATAGTAAGCAGTTGTCAATGTACGAAATCTTTCCTGGCCAGCAGTATCCCATATTTGAAGTTTAATTGGTACACCATCAAGATTTATCAGTTTTTGTTTGAAATCAATTCCTGTAAATTTTTGATTCTTGCAACAAGTAAAGAATATGTGAAACAAATGCACTTAGTTTAGAATTTCAAATCGATGAAATGGCATCAAATAATAAATTAGTGAAGTACATATTTTTCAAATTTTTATATAGTAGATTAGGCAGGGGATTCACATATTTTCACGATTTTGATTGTAACAATTTCACGTCACAGAAAACATAAATTATTTTTACATTTTAACAATTCACTATTTTGGTAAAATTATTATCCTCACTTTTGTTATTTACTTTTTGCACAGGAATTCATTAATGCTAAGTATACAAATAAATTATTTGAAGAAATCAAACCAAAAATCAACACAGACGAAATTTGATGCAATTTCTCTCAAAAGACGATTAAAATTAATTCCACAAAAAAAAATCATAAAATATTTCACAGAGTGGCAATGGGTGTTATTACAGAACCAAAGATTGGTTTGTATAGCCATTTGATGTATCTGGTTCAATTATTACGTCTGGTCAAAAAAAAAAAATTCAAACAATAGAGAACATATGTGTAATAACAGTGAAGTAGTGAAGCGTCACGTTTTAAGTGGCTGTAATATGTCAGTAGAATGCAAAACCGAGCAGTAAAGGACGTGCTCGAGACTAAACCATGTGAACAACGGGCAATCGGAAAACCTAGGGCAAGGTAGTTCTGAGACAACTAAACGTACGTAACTGGAGAAGTGCCACTGAGGACGGGAATGGTTGACGGATATTAGTCGCGACGGCAAAGTCCCTAGGAAGGACGTAAAATCAGAAAAGAAAAGAATGTTACGTCAATCAAATGGTTATTTCCTTAGACATATGTCTCTTCTTAATCTAAGATTATAGAAACTTTATTTGTAAAGGAATCCACAACAGTCTTTCAAGCATAGAGATTGTACTTAAATCTTCGTATGCACCAAAGTTATTATTTATTTTTATAGAAATAGTGTATTATGTAGGTATGCGTGTGTAACAAAAATGTTGAAACTTATTCTGACAGTCAGGTTGCAATCAGGCAATCATAAAATAAAAAATAAGTAACATATTTGGGTGCCATTTGATCGATCAATGGCACAATATGGTAATGATAGAAAAAATCTCTAAACTTCGACTGTAATTTAACCCATTTCACACACAAAGTAGGTTAAAAAAATTCTTCAAGTATTATCAGAATTTAAGATAGAACTATTCCAGAACAATCAAGTGAACGCTGCCGACTAAGAAACTGATATAAGAGGAGAAAATAACAGAAAACACTCTTTGTGAATGGGATGCTTTAACAATTGCTACACCTAGCGCGTTCTGGGGCTATATGAATTAACTGTTGATTATTCTGTTTTAGCATCTACTAAGTATCATTGAATCTTAAGCTGTATAGGAAATATGTACAATTTAAGTGCGTCACAAATTTCGTACAAAATCAGGATTCTTAATTAACGTTTCTAAAATACAGAAACTTCTCCAACCATACATAGAGGTCGACTAAATTGGTGACATATGAATAATGACGGACATAAAATGATTACACTTTGATTTGTAATAATTTTCAATCATTTGTTGCTTTTAACAAAAACATTAAAAAACAAAAAAAACTTACCAATTGTTGAAATGTATGTATCGTAATATCGTTCATCACAATATCTATGGACAATACAAGTTTTACCAACATTGGAATCACCCAATACTAGAACTTTATACGTAGCAGCAAAATCCAGAGCCATTTCGATTGGTGTTTATTGCCAAATCTAGAAATGTTAAAGGAATTGTTATAAAAAAAAATAATCTCAATGGATCTAATTAGAAATTTAATGTTAACAAAAAAAAATAAAAAAACAATTTCGTGGTAATTAACTACTATACAATATCTACTAATGAACTACTATTTTTATATTGATAAATTGTCAATATTCTTTTTGTATGTATGTAATTCGAATCCATTAATCTCAAGTGCCTGATGGATATTAAGCAAACACAATAACAATGAAAAGCTTTTTTTTCATTGACCTATCGACATTATATATGAAACGATGACTCATTCACTTATTTCAGGAATGAAAATTACAAGAAAAAAAATACTTTTTCCCAATTTTGCACACAATTTTTTTTTTCACTGGTTAATTTAATAATGAAATTAATTGGGCAAACAGAAATGAAAAGAAAAACCACTTAATTAAAGAAAAATGTTTAAGTGGAGATTAATTTTATTGTTGTTGTTGGGAAAATTAAATTTTCCACTTTGTACCATCAATGTAATGATAAAAACACTTGAATGTAAACAATGAACTTTTTGTGCATTTCAAAAATAAATTGGAAAAAATAGAAATCAAATATTTTTTTAATTAAATTTAAATTAAAAATATCTCTAATAACAATGAAACAATTACTGGTTTAATGGAAATTTATGTATCGAAAAAAAAATTGGGCAAATCTTCTTTTCTTCTGAGTGTCTCAAGGTTGATGGTTCGGAGGATACTGTTTTTTCCCATCAAAATCAGGAAAAATCGATAGTGTCACCGCGCATGCTTATAAATTGGCTAAGTTCAGACACCTGTTTGTCGCTGAATATGATGTGCAATAAAGTCGAAATAAAAAAAAAATATTCATTTTTGATAACAACAAGCAAATAAATTTGTCGACAATAAAAACGAAAAAAAAAAAAAATTTATGTACACAATTTCGGGTACATTGCAAATAAATATAATTGAAAATACATTTTTAATGTAAATGGAATGTACAGAGACCATTTTGTTTTATTAAATTACACATAACATCAAATATGAAAATATAAATGGCGGGTAATTTAAAAAACTGTTTCTATAACTTAAAATATATTTTTAAATATTGAAGTAATATATAGTAGAAAGAACTTCTAAAACTAGAATCACTTATAAAATTAATTAGAATAGAGAACTTTTAAAGGATTACTATTTTGATTGTCAGTTACTTAATTAAAAACATTTAAAGTGTTTATGATTTATGTATATAGGTGAGCAATCAAACCACACGGTTATACGGTTGTGATTAATAATAAAGTGATTCTTTATTGTTATTTATATTATTTCGCAATACATAAATTCGCGCTAGTGTTGCCACAGTTAATTAAATTGACATTACTGTCTACATTACTACACAATTAAAAATTAATTTAAAATGGCGTCCAATAAAGTTGAATTCCGCACACGTTGCTTAGCTACTTTTTCTTATAAGGGGCAAATTATGTAACGATCCTAGAAAATTTGTTACGATTTGTCACGATCGGGGGGGAGGGGTGGTCTGTGGATGTTTTTCAAAACGTTATATAAACAAATTTCGTCTTTTTTATCAAAAAATTACACAAGGGGGTTAAAAAATGGCTAATATTGCGTTACGTAATTTGTAAACAGCCCCTAATAAGTACAATTAAAGAGAAATAAATCGATTAAAACATGCGCTAAAATGAAGTCAAAGTGTTAATTAAAACAAAAGGAACAAAATGTATTTAACAGAATTATGATGGCATGCAGTAAGGCAGTGGCGGCTCGTGAGAATTATTGATCTCCTTATCATGGGACTATTTTAAAAAAAATGTTACGTTATTTTGATGGAAGAAAAAGGGGGAAAATTGGTCGTTCACCGAACATAACACAATTTTGAACTTTTTTAATACTAAAGATATCGTTTTGAAACTTTGTATATTTATATTATTTTAAATTTTAAGCATTTTGTGACAAATAAAATTTTTGGAAAAACAAAGAGTTGGACATTTGGAAAGTATGCAAATTTTTCTGGTCATCGGTAGGAATAAATTTCTACATAAATGTATAGGAGCGAACATGAAAATGTTTTTCTCTAGTATGTTAATTTGAATCTGAGGCCAGTTGGTTGGATTGGACTTAAAAACAGTCTAATAATGGCATTATCTCAAAAAAATAGCATAGCGATCATTTGTAAGGTTTTTGTAAATACTTCAAGTGCTACATTTTCCCACAAAAAAAAGAGATCATTAGATCAATTCAGATAAATGTAACTGGTGTACTATACAATAGGTCTAAGCAAAGGCCGCAGTGTAGGTGATTCATAAAAAATCACACTCCTATAAAAATCAAAAAACAATCAAATCATAGGAGCGAACATGAATTAGTAACTTTATCTCCACTCTTATATATGAATTCTGTAGACCGGTAGATCAGTAATCGAACTGTCTACTGGTTCAAATCAAGTGAAATACGTACGGTACAGGTATTAATTCTCACGATAGGTTGATTTTATCTCCCATAAAATAAACTTTAATTAGTTGAATACGTAAAAACTCCAACACATACACACACATTGTAAATTGTAAACAAATTGATAACATTAAAATATTTCATTTTTATCTGCAAAATAAGCTATCAACTGACCTCTTCAATTATTAAAATTTTCTTAAACCAGTTGGAACAGTGAATTGAAAGCAACCATAAGAAATACATTGAAAAAGTTATTGTTCCAAATTATTTAAACAATGTGGCGATTTAGTCGTTCGACTGTTAAATTTAAATCAAATAGGACTTGCAATCAATTGGCAAACAAATATTTATCAACGAAAACAATTCCGGAAAATGCAGATGTAGTTATTATAGGTAATTGTGTCCCAGCATTTGTGCGGTTCAGTTTTTGCAGCAATCCGATTTCTAGGACTTTAGTAAATTAATTGCAAAGAAAATGCCCCAAGTAATCTGCACAAGGACAGAGAATAGTTAACATTCTTTATATTTTATTGCAGGAGGAGGTTCGGCTGGTTGTCATGCTCTATACTTTTTAGCAAAGCGAGGTGTCAATGCTGTACTACTAGAAAGGGCCAAACTAACAGCTGGAACAACATGGCATACAGCTGGTCTAATGTGGAGACTAAGACCTAGTGACATTGATATACAGTAAGTGTTTTTTTCCTAGCGAAGGCATAATTACCACACAATCTACTTTAAATTTAGTCTTCTAAAGAGATCACTTGAATTAATGCGAACGCTAAAGGAAGAAACTGAATATGATCCAGGTTTTATAAACAATGGTGGTCTGTTTATAGCTCACAATGAAGTTTGATCTAATAACCATGAAAATTTCTATATAGAATAATTGAAAAATTAAAATTCTAGACTCGTCTTGATGAATACAAGAGATTATCAACAATTGGAAATCTACTTGGCATTCAAAATTCGATTATGTCAGCCAATGAAATTACGAATGAAGTATTTCCACTATTAAATCCAAAATCATTTCTGGGTGGACTCTACTCACCCGGCGACGGAGTTGTTGATCCAGCGATGTTATGTACTTCACTAACTAAAGCGGCACTAAAAAACGGTGCACAAGTTATTGAAGAATGCCCAGTGTCAGATATATTAGTCGGTGAGACAATGTTTGGAAGTAAAAAAGTCCAAGGCGTTGTCACTCCATTTGGAACGATTAAAACGAACATTGTTGTGAATGCAACTGGAGTTTGGGGTCGTGATCTTATTGAAAAACATGGAGTACATTTACCACTGATACCAATGCGTCATGCATATATTGTGTCCGAACCAATAAATGGAGTATTAGGAATGCCTAATGTTCGAGATCATGATTATTCGATTTATTTTCGAATTCAAGCGTCATCAATATGTTTGGGTGGCTATGAAGAAAATCCAATACTCTTAGATCGTGTACCCACAGATTCTCGATTTGAATTGTATGATTTGGACTGGGCCACATTTGAAAAACATGTTAATGGAACTGACGCATTATGTCCAGCATTTTCAAAAGCTGGCGTCAAAAGTACCGTTTGTGGCCCGGAATCATTTACACCCGATCATAAACCTCTTATGGGACCAGATCCAAGACTTGATGGGCTTTTCCATAGTTGTGGCTTTAATTCGGCAGGAATGATGTTTGGCGGTGGATGTGGTGAACAACTGGCTCACTGGATAGTTCATGGTAGACCAGAGTTTCATATGTTCAATTTTGATATAAGACGATATACGCCACGACAAACATCAAATTTACAATGGGTAAAGGAACGAAGTCATGAAGCCTATGCGAAAAATTACAGTGCCGTATTTCTTCATGACCAACCGCTAGCTGGAAGGAATTTTATTAAGGATCCATTGCATGACGTACAGGCTCCATTTACATAGGTGGATAGGAAGTAATTATAATGTCTATTACAGGTCATGATTAGCAAAGGAGCCGTTATGCAAGAGAAACAAGGTTGGGAACGTCCAGGATTTTTCGTAAAAAATGAAGAAGTAACTGTTCGGAAATACGATTTTCTTGGTTACTATGGAAACCAAAAGAACAAGCAATATCGTTATGAAAAATTAGTTCATGGAGATTGTAAATATAGCTTTTCCGATCATCATGATTTGGTTGACTTTAGATAGTAGTAGAATGAGTGGAAACGGTTAAAATATTACAACTTTCAGATTGGAGAGGAAGCCATTAATTGCAGAACTAATGCGTCTCTGATCAATCTTAATTACTTTTGCAAATTTTTCTTATATGGACCACAGGCCAGAGAGGCTGCAAACTGGATATTTACAGCCGATACCAGTAAGGGAACAAATGCGTAAGTATAAATTTGAGTTTGGCATGTAATTAATAAATTAAACAATTTTGAATACAGAATAACATACACATGTGCTCTTAATAATGTTGGTGGTGTTGAAAGTGATCTTACGGTAACTGCAATAGAATCGGGATCTGGAGAGCAACACAATCCCAAATTTGAGGTACATTTCAACTATTTCATATAATACCTAAATTTATACAACATAAAGATAACTGGCACACTTTTTTAGGGCCAAGGATATTACATTGTAGCCGGAGGAGCATCTGCAAATCATACAATAGCCCATATGAAAGAATCAATTAAAGAACAATCACTAAAAGCGAGTGTTAACGATGTTACAGATCAATTAGGTGTTATATCGATTCAAGGACCAAAAAGGTATACAATTAGAAATTTCATGTTGAAAGATACTCTTTTTTTAAATTCGTGCATATTTTTAGTGCAACAATTTTACAAAAAATTACCGATTTTAATTTAATGGAAGATTTGGCACCATACCGATCGGCTCTCATATCTCTCAAAATAAATAATCAAAAAGGTACTTTATAAAGTCCTTAAATGTACTGCCACACAGAGCACGGTCTGCCCACCGCGGGCAGACCGACGCAATCTGGAGACGACATACAGAAAGCGGTCTGCCGCGATTGCCCGGAGATTAACAGGCTCAGGCTTCAAACATAGACCGTTTTTTGGCGGTTTTTTAAAAAGTGACCCAAATTTGAACTTTCTTAATATTAAAGATATGGTTTTCAAACTTTGTATTTTTATATTATTTTGAATTTTAAGCATTTTTTGCCAAATAAATTTTTTCGAAAAAGTTAACCCTTTAAGGTCCATACATACCATATCTTTAGTATTAAAAAAGTTCAAAATTGGATCACTTTTTAAAAAACCGCCAAAAAAACGGTCAAGATATTCGCAGCCTCACCCAATTTTTTTTCGGTTTCTTTAATTAAAATGACGTAAGTTTTTTTTTAAAACAGTCCCATGATGAAGCGATTAATAATTCTCACGAGCCCCCACTGCATGCATATATGTGTATTACAAGAGAACGCTTTGCCGCGCGGTCAAAAAATAACAGATTGCGGCGGGCAGACCGCGCTCTGTGTGGCAGTACCTTAAACCATAGTAGAAGGTATTTTTTTATTCTTTTTTATGACAATAGATAACTGTAATGTTCGAGTACTTCGGGTTAGTTTTGTTGGTGAATTAGGATATGAAATTCATCTTCCAAAAGGGAGATGTGTTGACGTTTACCAAGCTTTATGGAATGCTGGCCAAGGATATGGTTTGAAAAATGCTGGCTACCGTGCTTTTTATTCATTGAGTTGTGAAAAAGGTATGCGAAAAATGAATATTATGTATGTATGTTTTGTTGTTCATAATTATAATGCTTGTAAGTCATTATCTTAAAATTTATAAAGCGGGTAAGTCAAAATCGTACAGTTAATAATGCTTATAAGAAATCATAACTTTATAATTTAAATATTTAAAATGTATGTAAGTCATAAAATTAAATGAAAGATTATGACTTACACGCATTATGAATGAATTGTGAGGTTATTTTTCCGACATTTTTTTTTAATAATGGATTGATGATTTTCTCGTAAGATTCGCTACTGTTATAACTTAACAATGAAAATCCATAAATAAAGATTTAAAAAAAATATAATAATAGCAGCCACGCTTCCTTATATTATAAATCGCTTAGTTAAAACAATAGATCTAAAATAAAATTTACGATTCAACAAGATAAATGGTTGTTAAAACATCTTTTAATGTGATGTTATATAAATAAACATTTATGAAAAAGAAGCATACATGATACAGCTGTTTCCTATATTCATATATGTACATACATAGAACATAGATAGTTGAAATTGATAAAAATAATAGAAAAATGACAAAATCTTTAAAAAACCAAGACAATATGTACGATTGTACGTGTTTATGGTAAATATATAGTACCTACGGATCGGATACTTATACTTGAGAAAGGATGTTTGGCAATTTTTTTTTTAATTTAATGTGGACTTAAATCACAATTTATTATACTTATCAGGGTGTTTAGGCGCGATACAGAAGAGAAAACAAATATTGTCGAAATGTAGATTAATGAGCAGCTGATGCGCGGCTGATTATGATTTTTGAATTTTGAAATTCGGCGATTTGTGGATAATGGGATTCGTTGAGAGTTGGTATTTTATGCGCATTTTGCAGTAGCAGATCAAGTCAAGTGGGGGCCCCAAAAGGTAAAAATTTCGGGGCCCTCAAACTTAAGTTAGAATTTCATTAAGTTATTAACAACAACAAAAAAGTAATCAAAAATACCATAACACATTAAATAAATTGATTAAAAAAAACACATTTTTTACAAGCTTTATTTCTTGCAAATTCCACAATTATTTTGGTTTAAAATTTCATGCTCAACATATATACAGAATCGCCATATTATTCAATCTTTCTTCTCCCATAGTAGTCCTTAAATAATTTTTTACACGCTTTAAAACAGAAAACGATCTTTGTCCTGACCCAATAGATAAGGAAATTGTTAAAACAATTTTTAATAATATTTCAACATTCGAAAATGTGCACGACAATTCATTGGGGGTCAATAAATAGATGTCTGGTGTGGTTTTTATGGTTTCCTCGTTTTCTTTTAGATATATTAAAAAAATGGTCAAAATCATCTTCAAAAATCCAAACATAATTGTCAATTTTGTAAATATACTCTAACTTTATTTGATAATGTATATACAAAAAAAAATGTAATTTTCCTTGAACCCTACGGAAAAAACATTTTAAGATTTCGGGGCTTATTGGTATTCCAGGGTACTTTGGTGTTTCGCGGTCCTACACGGTCGTTTAGTCCGTTTATCGCTTAATACGCCACTTACGTTTAGCAGAGAAAACAAAAGCCAATAAATCTAGCAATTTTTACCTTTTCGATTGATAACTTTTAGTCATAATGAGCCTACAAAAAAAGTTACACTCATTGTCAATTGTTCAATTTTCAGGTTATCACTTATGGGACTTTGATTTACGCACTGACGACAATCCAATCGAAGCAAATTTAGGATTTACCTGCCGAAAATCTGGTAACTACAAAGGAAAAGCTGCCATAGACAATCAACGGACGAATGGCATTCAAAAAAGACTTGTTTATCTAACACTTAACGATCATATTCCAATATGGGGTTTGGAGAGTGTTTATCGGAATGGTGAACCGGTTGGCCATTTGAGACGTGCCGAATATGCATATACCTTACGTAAGCCGGTCGGAAGGGCATATATTCGACGACCCGATGGCAGGACAATTGATACGAAATTTGTGCAAAGTGGCAAATATGAAATTGAAGTATTGGGAAAACGGTACGATGCCGTGTGCCATTTGAAAAGTCCTTTTGATCCGGAGAATCAACGAATTTTGGGAAATTATTAATTTTTGTCACGTGTCTTTTCGATTTTACATTTAAAATAAGGGACAATTTGTAGAAAATATAAAAATTAATTTTACATGTCAAAAAACAAATTAAAACCTATTTAAAACGTCACACACAATTATAATAATGTTAACTAAAATGACTTAATTTATTAGCTACGAGGACAGATACGTATAATATTGCACATTAATAATATCTACCAATGAATTTTAGTAGAAAAAAGAAATATAGCATTTTAAAACGACTTAGAAATCACCAGAAGAAAAAAAAGCATTTAACAGAAAATTAACACTTACGTACAACCCCATAAGTTTACTGTTGACATAAATTGTGGTCAGATTAAGTTTGTCATCGTAAACATTAGTCTTTTTCGTCAGTGTGACCGCCCTTAAACAATAAATCGAGAAATGTTAAATGTTTCACTTTCTTTATTTGAGTTGGATGATTTATGGTTTTGTACTTTTGAGAAGTGAGGACGAAAAAGTTTTTTTTTTTTGCGACAATTTTTTTAAAATAGATTTTGTTTTTTTTCCTAATTTTGATCACAATAAAGTAATGTTAAGGTTTGAAATTTTTTTTTCATAGTAACTATGTGAAACTAATTTAAGATTAAGGCATTTTGGATTTTGCAGAGAATAATTTTATGTACAAATCAGAAGAATTTTTTTTTTATAGCAAAAACTTTTCGCTCATACTTTTTCAAATTTTGGTCGCAAATCACGTAATACGATCAAACCGCACAAAATACCGCGAATACGCATTATAAATTTTCAAATGATTGCAACCGTTTCGTTTTAACAGTTGTTGTTGATATTAAAAAATTAATTAAATAAAATATTTTAATTTGACAAATTAAATTTTTTGTTTATAATTGTTTGGTTCGTAACGGAAAGTTACGATCAGTCAGTTGTTATTGTAGAAACATTGTAATTAATTGTAAATTGTAATTTTCCTTTAGTGAACTTTTAAAGATAAAAAAATACATTTTACAACAATGCCTCACAATATTATTAAAATGTTATCTCACAACCTCGAACTCTTGTGAGATTTTGACAGAGCGTGTGAGTTTTTGACAAGCGTGAAAAATGAAGAACCGATAACATTTAGTAAGGCAGTGTAATTAACCGCAACTGTCTGCTACCACTTCCTAAAACAAATCCATTGAAACAAATTGCTCAGCACATTTATACAATTTTCATGTGCAGATACGTAGTCGTAGCATTACGTCACATTACGGCCAGAATTTGATTTGCGATCACAATTTGACCAGATGTTATCATCATCATCACTAAATCTTAAATCTTGCTCTATCTGTGAGCACAATGTGTATAAAAGAGAAAAAGAATAATCTTGCGCAGCTCTCATGACGTCATATGGTGACAATATCTCTATGTTCCGTTAGAATTAAGATAAGGTTTTAAAAGTTTAATAAAGAGTCGATATTGTATAGAAAACGGAAGGATTGATGTCGACGAACTGATAATTTTAAAACTAAAAATGACATAGAGCTACTTCTTACCAAATAAGTTGCACAGTACGAAAAAATAGCACTTTTAACAATACAATTACGATTGCAAATTAGTCCACTAAATACACAACACAAAAACAAATTATTTTCTTATCAATTCTAATTTTAAGAAGTATTATTTTCCTCATCATTACTATATGAGGGAAAAACATTTATAATTTTAAGGTCTTTTCTTAAATTTTTCCACGAAAATAAGACCCAAAAATAGATCATAAACGCCTTGAGTATCATAAAATTTTCACACGCCTTCAAATGAACAACATCCAATAAGTAAAAATTCTATTTGCCATCAAGCACCGCCTTACTACTCTAAAAAGTCTTAAATCCAACATCTGCCAATTAATTTTATACTTACGAGTTAATTGATGTTCAGTATTGTTTTGACTTTACATAGATTTCGATGAGAGCGTATCCTTAAATATATTGAGTGTTCCGTTATGTGTTTGAAAAGGGTGCGATCATTAATTTTTCCGGGTGAAGTGATTATTTAAAAGAAAAAAAAGGTGATTTTGGAAAATTTAAAAAAAAAACCTGTTAATGTTACAAAATGCCCAGAAAAAAGAGATGTGAAACACCACAAGATGAATTCGATGAAGACTACGAAGAAGAACTTAGCTCGAATGGTAAGTTTATTTTGATTTTATAAATTCGACAGATCGTTGTCCATAAAGATTTTTTTAAGGGAATATGTTTTGATTAACCTATTGTGCGAAAAAAATTCAGTATTGGGATGAAAGGGGACACCCGGTGACTGTGCAAATCATTAATCCTTAAACACGTTTAAATAAAAAATCGAATCCAAATTCTAGACATTCGAAGTATAAATTATTATTATTATTATTATATACCAACGGTGGGCAAGTGCGGCTCCGAGAGCCGCATGCGGCTCTTCAGTGAGTCAAGTGCGGCTCGCATTCAAAATTA